>JASPKZ010000432.1:935000-1037500 GCA_030220185.1 Diploptera punctata
GGACGGGAAGCCCTCTTCGGAAACAATATCGTTGAATCCTCCTCTCTATGTACAAGTCTATTGGGAATACTCCAGCTTTGACTAGGGTCATGTAGAAAGAATGGAAAACAACCGACTTGCAAAAACAGCTAAAGAAGAAAGAACAATGGACGGGAGAAGAACAGGGGGAAGACCAGCCAAGATATGGATAGACAGTGAATGCACATCCAATACATCTTCCTCCGAGGAGTGGTTTTGGAAATAAACAGGATGAAAATCCTACAAATTATGATTAAGAAGAAGAAGAAGAAGTATTGCACTCCTGAGCCATTTTGTTTGTCGATGAATAGGGATCTCTCATCCGCAATATTTTACTTTACGGTTAGATTAGATTGGTACAAATGTGTTCTGATTTTAAAACTCTAACACGGCAACCTTAATTTAGGTTCATTGTATTACCCATAGTCCACCGCTGTGGTCTCGAGGTAGCGTGCTGCCTTCTCACGCAGCGGGCCCAGGTTCGATCCCCGGTCGGGGCAGTTTTTCTGGGTGAGGATTTTAACGGGGGTTTTCCTCACCTGTAAGACAAATGTCAGGAAAACGTTAAGGCCCAAACGGTCCCCGAAATCATATGGCAATCATCATCATCCTTATTATCATCATAATCATCATCATCCTTCACCGGTGTGGAAAGCAACGGGAATCTACCACTCCTACAATCCCTAGTAAAGCTGCAAAGCATAGCATGAAAATGCTGTGATTGCAGTGAAAGACCTGCCTTCGGGCAGAATTACTATGGATGGATGTATTATACATAGTTACTTCATGGAATGAATGAGATGAAATCTAATCCATGGTGATAAGTAGTCTGTTGTGGTTTTTGTGGCTGGATACACATCAAGCATTCACACAAATAACTCATACCGTAATTTATTTGGGGTAGGCCCAAGACCTTTAGGAGAGGTTAAAACCCACATTTGGACCTATTCTGCTCTACGTTGACACACAGGCTCCGAGTCAGGATAGAGTACATGAGTGTGCCCCATTAGATCATCATAACCATATATTTTAAATACCTGAGGTTTGTTAAACTAGGCTATTTTTACCTAGCATATTCTTCTTCTTCCTTCTACGTATTAGGCGACGGCCTGTTACGATCCTATAGAAAATTATCCCTCCAGCGTTTCATAGGACGGCCCAGTGATCTTCGTCCTCTTGGTATATAATTATAAACAGCTTTGGGGATCCGATTTTAACTCATTCTTTCTAGATGGTGTTCCAATTTAGTTGGTACTGTTTAATATATTCCAAAATTGGCGTAGTCTTCAATTCTTTTAAGATATCGGTGTTTTTTTTCCGAACCCATCTGGTGTAACCCGCTGTTCTGCGCATGAATCTCATTTCACAAGCCGTTATTCTGCTTTCATGTTGTCTTTTTAGTGTCCATGCTTCACTACCATAGGTCAACACTGGTCTAGCCAAGGTGTTATATAAACGTAATCTGGTGTTTTTTGTACAAGGGATGGTTTCTTAACTTGATTAATAATTCCCAAACTTTTATTATAACTAGTCATTTTTTTCAGGGATACCCTTTTCATACCAGATAGAGAGATAATACTTCCGGGAAATTCTCGTATAAGACTTGAAAGCATAATAATTGTCCCTTCGATTTTACCTAGCATAATAAAAGGTGGTATGAAATTGAAATGATTGAAAATGAGATGGCATGATGGGAGACGGAAGAGGAGTGGAGGTTAGTTGGTGGGATGTAATCCGAGAATCGAGAATACCTCGAGAAAAAATCGAAAAATCCCGATATGGCCTACTACCAATACCCCTCTGGAACCACCAGGATTCGAACCTGATATTGCAGCGTAACAGCCGCGCTAGCTATGCGTACACCGAGATGGCAACTTCCAATAATATTGATTTCGCCTCAATGGGATACTTTATTAAAATCCCTTTTATCCATAAAATCTCTCTGTAGGCCATGGTTAACATCTATACAGGGCGTTGCAAAAAAAACATCGACAACGGAGATGAGGTGGTATATTGAGATATGTTGATCATTTTTAATAAGGTAGAAACGTCCGTAAATGATGCGTTTTCATACTATGAGTAGCTAACTTCTCAAGAGTTCCGTTAGTTGGATTTCAAGACTCAGTACTTAACAACACTCTCACAGTCACATAAAGTTTTCAAAATATCCACCTCCCATCTCATTGCAGTGCGGTGTAGTCATTCAAATACGCCTGGCCTCATTTGAATTGTTTCTGCAGTAGCGTGGTTTCGGGCTGTAAGATCCATACGTGACTCTACTGGAGTATGATAAACAGACTGTTTCATGTCGCCGCACAATAAGTAGTAGAGAGTGTTAAGATCAGGTGATCTCGGAGGCCATGCGACTGGTCCCCCTATGCCAATCCATCGACCTGGATACGGGGTATCCAAATGTCTCCTCACATTAGCATGGAAGTGAGCTGAAGTTTCGTCGTGTTGTAGCCACATATCACAGGTTTCGTACTTGTGAAGTGTTGTCAAGTAATGAGTCTTCAAATCCTTCGAACTAACACTGATCTTGAGACATAATTAACTAGTCATAGTGGGAAAACGCATCATTTCCGGACATTGGTACCTTATTGAAAAATGATCAACATATTTAACATTTATAAGATTCATTATGAAGTTCCGTTGAGGTATTATTCAAATTTAAAATATAAAGTAATGAAATATTTACCTACATTATTAGAGATTCTGATAACAAAAACATAAATAAAACATGGATAACACTTACATATACAGGAAACGAAACATCAAAATTAGCCAATACACTAAAGAAAGCCGACAAAAATATAAAAATAGCATACAGAACTAACAACAAATTCTTCTTCTTCTTCTTCTTCTTCTTCTTCCTTTCATGTGATAGACCTAGTGGTCCTTTACGGTCTCAATCCAACGTTTGAAGGGTCTGCCCAAAGATCTCTTGCCTGGTGGCTGGTAATTTAAGATCTGACGTGGTATTCTTGTTCTGCTCATTCTTCGTACGTGAGATTTCCAGTTGTTTCTATATTTTTGTACATATTTCATGACTGATTCTGTTTGTAATTCTTTGAGAATGTCAGAATTCCTTTTATGGTCTCTTCTTGAGTAGCCCGCAGTACTTCTCATAAATTTCATTTCTGCCGCAGTTAGTCTTTGTTCATCTACACTGCGAATTGTCCAGGCCTCACTGCCGTAACATAATATGGGTCTGGCCAGTGTTTTATAAATTCTAGGTCGTGTGTGTTGCTGTACTGTGTTTGGCTTGAAAATATTATTTATAATTCCTGTTACTCTGTTAAATTTTATAATTTTTTGATTAAAATCTTTTTCTTGTTCGTATGTAACTTGGTATCCGATATAGTTAATGTGTTGGTTTGTTCTAATATTTTATTATTAATAACAATTTTACTGCGAACTGGGTCTTTTCCTAGGAAAGCCATGACTTTAGATTTTTCTGTTGAGATTTCCATGTTGTAGTTTATTGCCGTTTGGTGAAAAGAGTGGAGTGAATGTTGTAGGTCATCTTCTGAATTCGCTATAAACACAATGTCATCTGCAAATAATAGGGTGTCTAAATTATATAATCTATTAAGTGGTATACTCCCATGTGGGGCCATTCTTTAATAATTGAACAACAAATTAAATAACATATTAAGCAATAACATCGAAGAAAATGACATTTTCAATAGAGTATATAAATTGACATGTAAAGATTGCAACAGATTTTATATAGGACGAATAAAGAGAAGATTTAACATCAGATTTAAAGAACATTTTCGAGACTTTATTCACGGAGACGGAAAATCAACCTACGCAAAACACGTTATCCATTAAGGACATCGTATGTTAACTACTGAAAACACCCTAACAATAATGCACAGAGAAACTAATCCGGCAAAGATAAACGTACTCGAGGAGATGGACATTTTGAAGGCGGTTAACAGCAACGACCATCTGATAAATGAAAACGCACCCAGTACGTGTAACCCTCTCTACCAGATCTTCAGGGAAACACCAGTTTTGAATCCTGCTGATGATGCAACAAGTCCTGAAAGCACTGCAGTTCTTCTCCTCCTTCTTCTACTACAAGGTTTAGGCTATGCAGCCTGTTCCGGCGAAGTTAAAAGTGGAGTCCATCTTCTACGTGGTCGGCCAACATCTCTTGTTCCTCTGGGATTATACAGGAAGGTTCTTTTTGGTATTCTTTCGTTGTTCATTCTCAATAAGTGTTCTGTCCATTTCTTATTATTTTCGCTGATTTTATCTTCAATTATATATATATTTAATTCTTCTCGTATAGTTTCATTCATTATTCTATCTAGTGCATCCTTTCACATTACGTAAAAACAGCATTTCTGCAGTCTGTATCCAGCTTTTATCCCTTGATTTCATTATCCAATTTTCACTTCCATACAACAACAAATGAACAGCCATTGTTTTATATAATTTAAGTTTCTTATCTTTCCTTGTTTTCCGACCTAAGGTTCTTTTTATTGTTCCACAAATAGCCTGGAATTTATTTACTTTATTTTCTCTATAAGTTATATCACATCCTAAATATTGGAAATGTGATACTTGTTCTATTATTTTGTTATCCAGTACAATTTTTTATCTAATTCCATATTTACCAATAAATGCCATTACTTTCGACTTATTTATTGATATTTTACAATTATATCTATTGGCTATTAATTTAAATTTATATGCTAACATTTGGAGCTCATTTTCAGATTCTGCTAAAAGTACATCGTCAGCGAATAATAAAGCATTTATTTTATCTTTATTATTGATTAATATTCCTTCATTAGTTAAAACCTTCTTCCATTCTTTTAGGATATCGTCCATATAAATATTAAATAATATAGGTGAGAGTGAACACACTTGTCGTACTCCTTGGTTTATTTGAAAAAAATGTCTTATTTTTAGTCAGCTGTGGGTCAATACAAATATCCGATTGAGGGTCATTCCACTTTTCAGCGGTTGCCCTTTTACCAGCCGGCTTCTGGCCCTTCATATCCACATGTGTCAATCACAGAGGTAGATGATCAACAGCCAGTGTAGGGGTGACATGTGGTTAGCATGTCGAGTCCCCCAGCCGTTATAGCTGGTTCCTCAACCTGGAGCCGCTACTTATTGTAGCTACCCAATTGCCTCACGATGCTGGGTGGGCACCGGTCCCATACTGGCCGAAATACCATGAGAAAATTTCTTCCCCCATGGAGACTCGAACCAGCGCAAGTCCCGTAGCTCTGCGCCACGGCTTCCTACCTTAACCGCTCGGCTACGGCGCGGGACTCAATACAAATATTTGTTCCATAATACAAGCTCTTAACAGTTTCTATAATCTGAATAGAGAGGCCTTTTTCTTTTAGGACATTCCGCAATATTTCCCTGTTTACTCGATCAAATGCGTTATCTAAGTCTATAAATAACAAATGCGTTTCTAGGTTTTTTTCTTGTCTTTTGTTTATTATCTGATTCAGTGCAAATACTCCATCGGTACAAGATCTTCCTTTTCGGAACCCGTTTTGTTCTTCTCCTAGTGTTACTTCAGTAATTCGTTGTATTCGTTTTGCTATTATTCTAGCATAGATTTTATATCTACTATTTAGGAGGGTAATGCCTCTGTAATTAGATGGTTGGTTTCTTTCTCCTTTCTTGTAAATTGGTTTTACTATACCTTGTCTCCATGTTGCTGGTATATTATGATTCTCCCAACACATATTAAGAAAATTCAAGTATCTTAATTTAAATAATATATCTGCATATTTAATTAGTTCTGAATTGATGTCATCTGGTCCGCTAGCTTTTCTATTATTTGTTAATTTGAGCGATTCTTCCAGTTCTTCCATTTGTATTTTATCTACTTTCAAATTCTCACATTTTGGTTCTTCTTCGTTTTCATTCTCGTTGTACCACAGGTCTCTGAAATATTCTATCCAATGTTGTTCTGATATTGATGTAGGTATATATGCAGCTTCTTTTTCTGATTTATTTAAATATTTAATTGTTCTATAAGCAGTCCATTGTCGTCCATGTAGATCATGTTCTAGATTAGATACATATCCATCCCAACTGTCTTGGTGGGATTTCCTAACATTTTTTTTGCTTCCTTTCTTTTGTTATAATATATTTCTTTTGTTTCTTCAGTTTTCTTTTGTAAATATTGTAAATATGCTTTCTTCTTTTCCTCTATAACTGTTTTAATTTCGTCATTCCATATTATCAATCCTCTCTTCTTACAATTTTTCCTTCTTAATCCTAGAACTTCATATGCTGCTTTCTTTAGAGCCCAATCGATGTTGCTCCATTCCTCTTCTATATTATTATTTATTTCTCTCTGTAATATATATTGAGATAATCTATTTGCATACAACTTTCTTATACTTTCTTCTTGTAATAAATTCACTTTATATGTTTCTTCATTGTAAATTTTTCTTGTTATTGGTTTCCTCCATCTTTCTAATAATTTTATATTACATGTCAAGAGAAAATGATCTGTTCCTACATCAAAACCTCTATATACTCTTACATCTGTGACCCAGGGTATAAATTTTCTGTTTACCAAGAAATAATCAATCATTGATCTTAATCCTCTAGCCGACCAGGTGTACTTATGTATTTCTTTCTTTCTAAAATAGGTTGCACTGCAGTTAAAAAACTAATAAAGTTGAGGAGACCGACCTTTTAGGTAAATATTTCATTATTTTATGTTTTAAATTTATCTCAATATACTACTTCACCTTTGTTGTCGGTGTTTTTTGTGACACCCTGTATATATCCGTATATGACCCACGTAGGGCGAAGGTACTACATTGCAGCAGTTATTGACGCTAATTTAGTTACGCTTATTTCCCTACACATATCAACCATTGACAAATGTTTTAGTTAATCGCCTCAAAGAGACACCACTTATGCAGCTACGGTCCTGGGATGGGGAAGGTCAATAAAATTATTCTCTGGGGTTCTACATTTACGTTTGAAGTTCTTTTACGAGCCCGAACAATTTCATAGTCCGGATATAAGGTTTTAAGTCATTCCCGAAGTACTTTTCCCTTATATTTTTCCATTTAAAAATTTTATCGACCCCGGCTATACTTCAATCCGCGGCCATCAAAACAAGTGGCAAGGCATTTAACTCTATTTTACCGATGCCGATAATGGTTAACTTAACTAGAGAAAATAAATTCACCTGATTTGGGAAGAGGAATCGGGCTTCTTGCGCTTAACGGTTGGGCATCAGCGAGTTAACTGGGGCATTGGAATAATTTGCAATTTTTCTCTTTTGTTAATTTAACTCTGTCCGCGGCCATGAACCTACGGGTTCAATAATGCCACCAAATTACTTATATTTTGTTTCATTCTCATTTAACAAATTTGTTTACAACTGACGGCAAATATAAAAGAATATTATATTAATGGAAGCATTTATATGTGAATGTTTTGATGAAATGAAGACATTGTGGATGTCAAAAAGTACATGGCTAGAAAATGATATTATGTTCGCATTATTAGAAGAAGGATAGTTGGGAGAAACATTATGTTCCGAATTTGAAGGAATAAGTGTCGTAAAATATTTCAAATGTAAAATAGGAATTAAGGGGAAATTTTGATATTATTTGACAGCTATAAAATAATTACTTCCCTTAACAAATTCATATTATTCGTTAAAGTGTTATACTTCATGATTAGATGATTAAATATATAACTATAGGGAATATTCTCTCATGGTTATCAGTATGAAATGTGTTTTAAAGCTCTTTCTGTTTATATCCATGTTATTCAAACATTGTACTAGAAAACTTTAACAATGAAATCGTAATGTATGCAGAACAGTAAATAATAAATGTTCCAAATGTTTCCTTTCTGAGCTCATCAAATAATAATACAACTTCTCCATTAAATCTTGCAGTAATGTGTGTTAATTCGTTAAACAGACAATTTTCATTTCGTATTAACAAGTCTGACTTTTCAAGATCTCTAGAAAACATTTTTTTAAATTAAATCTAATCAAATATTTCTCTCAATGATGTAATGCGCACATCATTAAAATATGTTTAAACATTTGTTCTCTTTCTTTTTTTACCCGAGTTTAACTTTCCTTGTAGGTACTTTTACATGCACCACACCGCGTGGACCTTACAGATACACGACCTGTCGGGAGAGAATTTGAAACTCTCTATAATACACATGCTACTCTGACCACACAAAGACATAGAGAGTCTCCCTGGTTGAGTGGTCAGCTGAATGGAGGGCCGTTTCCGAGTCAATAAGAACATTTAAGACAAGATACACCATTCACTCAAACATTTATACTAAACAAGGTGAATATGGTTTGAATAATTGTGATGATCAGATGGTGTTCGGGGACTATTTGGAACTTAATATGTCCGGCATTTGTATTACAAGTGAGGAAAAATAATGAAAAAGCCTCACCCAGGTAATTTGTCCCGGCAGGGAATCGGAAACGATCCCATTGCGACGTTACCACTAGACATATCTGTGGAGCATAAATATATATATTTTGAATTATCAATTCGTTAGATAAATTTAAATTAGCGCACTTTACCAGAGCTGTTTAAGCCATCATGCCTTGACTCAGAACCATGAAAAGCGAACTGGTTCAAATCTACAAGGGAGGGGAATTTTTCTCATGGAATTTTAGCAGCGTAACGTAGTGGTACCACCTCAGCATGAATATGAATTTCATTAGTTTGTCAGTAGCATAACATTCTGCTGAAGACAGAACCGACTCCGAAAGGCCTACAATAACTTATTTAATTTTTTTGATCGAGTTAAGGACGAATGAACCTTTTAGGTATTTTTTATAATTTTATAGGCCTATTTTGACAAAAACGTCAAAGATATTTTATCACGGATTTTATTAGTATGGCTACGATAGGTTATAAGTGTTAGAAATGTCCTCTATAACGGTTGGGGGGGGGGCTCATAAACCTAGCACATTTGAGTCCTGGTTAATTCTTATACACCTATAGGCGTGAGATTACTAACTGGAAGTACTTTTCATAAAAAAACAAACTTTCTTAAACAATCATCCACGGGTTCCAAGAAATTACTCAAACCATATGAAAAATATGTGTCGGGTTTTCGATTCTACTCATTGCATTTTTCGTACTACGCCTGGATAGCAGCAGCAGCAGCAGCGGTAGTAGTAGTAGTAGTAGTTATAATAACAAATGCATATCTTGTTATTTTCATGCAGACCATAGGGCCTAACAGAAGCAACTTCAGGGCAACTTATTAGCCTTGAACTCTCCACATACCTTTAATACCTTTCGACTTCTTATTCCACACTCCTTTATCTCCCTGACAGTCGTGGACTTAGTCCTTTCCTCTGGCCTTGTGAGTTCCAAAGCAGAGGTTTTACCTCAATATGATCCTGATTTTATCTTAGATATGGCCAATCCATCTCCATTTCCTCTTCTTTTATATAAATCAACAGGTTCGTTGTCTCTGATCCCGGCAGTCGCGGATTCAAATCCTGCCGATTCCATGAAATGTTTTATGATGGAAAATTCCAAGGGCCAAGTCCTCCCGAGTCTGAAGGTTTTCGGACTCAAAGAACCTCAAGTTTAAATTAAATCCTCTGACTAAAATTTAATTGGTCTTATCCTCCGAAATAATATCTTAATTGCCTACTAGATGTCTCTTTGAAGCGATGGGACAAGCCCTTGTCACTCGCTGACATCTGTAGGAAAAAATGTAAATAAATTGGATTATTGGAATCACAAACGGTTGAGGTCATATCTTCAAAAATGTAAAAGTAAAGTGATCCCACAACAGACCCGGAGGTCCTTGGGGTAGTAGGAAGTTAAGGCTCCCACTTTTTTCTAGACAATCGGCACTTGATGTCAGCCGGGTTGTCAGCCCTGCGTGACGGCCGCCTTTACCCCCAGAACAAGCGTCTGGTACTCATTTCCGTTAGAGGCTGAGTCGACCCCAGGGCCATAGTGCCGCCAGAGGATTTGGGTCAGTTTAAAAATCCTGACCCCAACGGGACTTGAACCCTCGACCCTCCGGCTTGTAGCTCAGTGCCTTAACCACTACGCTACGGCGTGCCCCCTATCTTCAAAAATGACTTCGAGAAGAAGATCCATTTGATATACAAGGATGGGGATTGTGAAAGGAAAAATGGTTAGAGCTATAAAAAACTTAATATATATATATATATTAGCTTGATTAAGTAACTCCCATAAGGTAGCACCCTCGGCCCACATAGTGATGTGTGGGTGTAGACAGACCGTCTCAAACAGATTGTTCGCACTTGGGGCGACCACAAAATAAAATTACCTTTTCTTAAGATCGAAATTTAATTAATGTTTATGATCGAAGAGTGACTGTATTATGAAATCTAAGGATAATTTATTTGTATTTGAAAATTTTAAATTTCAAATTTAAAATATTACCCAAACAGATATCTGGGTTAAAGTGTGATTTGTTATTTCTGATGCTACTCGGGAATGATTGCTAACTAATAATGATTATTGAATCACCATCGGATGAGACAGTTAAAACGCAATTCATCTCTTTTGGGAATGCTTTCAATTTCAGTCGAGGGGAAAGTAACAGGAAGTAGGAGGTATGGCGGGTAATTTGCAACTTGGAACTCAGTTAGTGCGTGATGTAGGATTCACTAGCAACTGTCTCCCCCGGAAATTAATTAGCGTCAATAAAACTTTCACCAACTCCAATTTATAGATAGCACAGTGGTGGCTCGTGTTTCTATATATAGATACTAAAGTAATCGCAAACACGTACGGAATACAGACTGGATTGGTGTTAGACCAATTCCGTGATATAACATTTCCTTTTAATATTTAAATTAATCAAAATATCTAGCAAACACTATTTTTTAGAGAAATAATACTTTTTTACGTGAAGCTACGTAGTCCATTACTTTATAATGGCGATATTGGTTGTTTTTTTCTCACTGTAAATGGGATACTTATATATATATATTTCCGGTTTTAACAATGTTATACATTTTTCCGGCACCAATGATTTGTCTTGAATTTCGCTTTATAATTTTCCTCCATTCGTCTCTATTATAACACATTTATTCCTCTATTTTCCTGTCCTTCAAAGTTTTTTTAATCCCTTGGATCCACGTGAGATTTGGTCGTCTTTTCCTTCTCGTTCCTGATGGTGCCCATTCCATTATTTTCTTCGGTAATCTTTCATCCTCCATTCGCCTAATACGACAGTATCATTTTAGTTGCTTTTCTTCAATAAATTCTAAAATTAAGTTTTGTACATTCATATAAACGCACGTATGTCTGTCTGTTTGTCCTTTATGAGATACTATATCATTTATCCGATTCTGATGGCGTTTCTTTTTGTAAAAGGTTCAGGAGTTTCGTGTGAATGTTTAGGCTGTAAGAGAGTTGTAATACGCAACCCCTTCATCGTTAAAAATCACCCTTTATAGTGAAAAACTCGTTTTTCGGAACTTTGAGGGCGCTTAAATGGCTTACGCTGCCTAAACCATAACAAATACACAAAATTAATGTACACAGAATTGAATATCTAAAACAAAAATCTACAAAAAATGTCCGCGGAAGTATATATCTATCTTTTACGGTTGACTCACAATAACAATTTTTGTCTTTCAGCTCATTGAAACCAAGAAGATTAGGGTAAGTACATTCCCGGACAAGCGTAGCAGCGCACGGCGGGTATTCTTTGACGGATAATTTTCAATAACCATTTTTGTATGTCACCTCATTGATACCAAGATAATCGGGATACGCCGGGTAATCAACGCAGGGTATCTAAAAAATAATTATGATGTAAATTTATAATTATTTTTCTTTTAAATTATTCAAGTAAACATAAAAACACATTACATATATTTAGGCGTAGCAGCTAGTATTCTATTAATCTTAGATAAAATTTAAAATATCAATATCTGGTCTTGAGAATGACAGCTTGGCTGGTGAAATGGGCATATTGACTGCATATATATTTTAATTAAAATATCAGGTTTCATTGTTATCTTTTGAGCCTTTTAGTAAAAAATGAACCACGCATATACTTTCATAATTTTAATTTATCAATTAATATAACAGTATGTATGGATACATGACAACAGACTGCAGAAAAATATGTATTTTTGGGTATGGTCCATTTTTCCTTAATAATAATAATGATAAAATAATAATGATAATAATGAGTATGATAAAGAAACAGGTCTACAAAAGATCAGATTTTTAGTATAAGACAGATTTTAGAAAAGAAATGGGAATATAATGGTACTGTACAACAACTATATGTAGCCTTCAAAACAAAAAAGCCACTTAATTTTGAAATTCAATTAAGAGGGAGAAGTTTATATCGTATCCTGCTGGAGTTCGGATTTCCTAAAAAGTTAGTTAGACTTATACGAATGTGTCTAAATGGCTCAACGAGTAGGGTGCGTGTAGGCAAACAGTTTTCGAGCCACACTTTTGAAATCCAGAATGGGTTGAAGAGCAAGGGATATGCACTATCTCCCTCTACTATTTAATTTTGTACTAGAGCATGCCATTAAATCTTTAGAGAATGAGGAAGGCTTACAACTGAATGGTATTAATAAGCTGTTAGTTTATGCTGATGATGTAGTACTACTGGCCGATAGCGAGGAGATACTAAAGGCCAACACGCACACACTATTGAGTAACACTAAGAAATTAGGACTGGAAGTAAATATCAGTAAAACTAAATATATGGTCACACGTAGAAATACATTATATAATGGAAATGGACAGCTAATGACAAATGAGGGAAATTTTGAGGAATTGGCTGAATTCAAATACCTAGGAACAATAATCACAAATAGGAATGAGATGCACAAAGAAATTAAACATAAGCTCAATTCTGGAAATGCATGCTATTATGCATTGCAGAGACTTTTGATGTCTCAACTCCTTTCAAAAAACGTTAAGCTGAAAATATATAAAACTATTATTCTACCAGTTATATTATATGGGTGCGAAACATGGACTCTTACTTTAAGGGAGGAAAGGAGATTACGAGTATTTGAGAATAAAGTTCTTAGGAAAATTTTTGGACCAAAGAGAGATGAACAGACAGGTGAATGGAGAAGACTACATAACAATGAACTACATGGTCTTTATAGGAAGCCAGATATAATAAGAACAGTTAAGTCCCGTAGACTGCGATGGGCAGGACATGTTGCGCGTATGGGGAATGAAAGACGTGCATGGAAACTTCTTGTAGGAAAGCCAGAAGGAAAACGCCCAGTTGGTAGACCAACAATGAGGTGGGAGAACAACATTAACTATGATTTGAGGGAAGTAGATTATACAGGGAATGATTGGAAAGCATTAGCTCAGGATAGGGATGTATGGAGAGCTTATGTCCGTGCGGCCATGAACCTACGGGTTCGATAGTGCCAGTGAGTAAGTAAGTAAGTGAGTAAGTAATGAGTATGATAAAAATAAAGATGAAAATGATGATATACTGATGATAATCATGATTACGATGATAATAATTGTGATAATAATGATGATAATCATGATAGAAATGATGATAATCATGATAATAATTGTGGTAATAATGATAATAATTATGATAATGATAAAAATAATAATGATGATAATAATAATGACGATGATAATAATGATGATAATAATTATGATAATAACAATAATTATGATAATAATAATGATAATGATGATGATAATGATGATAAAATAATAATAATATTAATAATAATAATGTTTATTTCACCTGCTAGAGTTAAAACTACCGTAAAAGGTCTTATGTACTCTTGAACTACCAATCAACACATTTATATATTCAAATGCACCAAAATTGGACATAGTCTACTGTTTTACTGAAGAACTCATTTCCCCTTACATAACATTTTTAACAATTGTTTATTCAATATTTTAATATATCTAATATATAAAAATGAATGTTTGTACTTTATGCGCGGTCATAAAGTTTATCTGATTGTGATCGGGTTTTTACAAAATGTTCAGGTGGTTCTCGGGATGAACATAGGCTATAAGAGAGTTGTGATACTCAAATCCTACAGCCTTAAAAATCGTTCTTTGTAGTGCAAAACGTGAAAAAAGTAGCTCATTGGACGCTTAAATGACTTACGCTGCCTAAACAATAACAAATCACAAAATTAATGTACACAGAATCGAGTATCTCAAAAAGCTCTACAAAAACGTCCGTGACAGCATATGTTTATCTCTTATAGATAACTCACAATAACGAATTTTGTCGTTTTAGCTCATTTATGCCAAGAAGATCGAGATAAGCAGATTCCTTGGCAATGCCGGGTAATCAGCACGGGATATCTATAAAATATAAATTTATAATTATTTTCCCTTCTACCTATTCAACTAAACATAAGATCACATTAATTTTCATTTATTTAGCCCTAATGTTTCGATCCCATGAACGAGTGCTTGCCACGCTCGTTTCTGGTTACAAAGGGGCGGGTTTAAACGTGGCACATCTAGATGGATTTTTCAGTTTAAAATTAATGAGTATGGTTTCTTCCGGTGGGAAATGTAGTACAGGATCCCGTGTCGTAGAGTATCGTGGTATGACTCATAAAATTAATCACAAGGCTTTAATAAATGTCCTCTACAAAGAAAAAAACAGTCGGATCTATGAAGACCAGCTTTCAATTGGGATGTTTATTTCCTGAGTCAATGGGGGCATTCAGTAGCCAAAGCGCTGCAAAAGCGCTTTAGCGCTTTATCTGCAGCATACCATTCAGAGGGCAATAAAGCGCTCTAGCGGACTTGCAGCTACTGCAGCGAAGTAAAAGTAGGCTGCAGACAGAAAAAACCGCTGCATCCATTGTGATTGGCTGGTTCATTCAGTTTAAACATGGCGTCTTTGTCCATAAACAATTTATGTTTGATGTACAAATTTTGTGTTATTTATGTCTGGACATTAATATATGAGTTATTCGAGGTGGCTAACCGTTTTAGACGAACATAAGTGATATATTAAGTAAAACTAAAAACAGTGATAATTTTAAGATTATTATCAAGATCAAGAATTTACGATTATAACCTCTTTTCATGCAAATCATTGTGTTATTGACGAGTGAATGTTTTTATTATGAAAATTGTATCCGCAGATGATTCATTCGCTAATACCTGGTGCCAAGTTTTATAATTTTTGTTTTCAAGATATATGAAATAAATTAGAATAGTATGATTGTGTTCATGGGGTCATTTCTGGAAGTGCTACAGTGGTTGTCGAACCAATTTTCTCTACAGATAAAACGAACATTTGTACTATTCTTTAAATGTGCAACACAATAAGAAATTTGTGTAATGGACAAAGAGATGAACTGTGTATCTTATGTTTGTAATCATTTCTGAATAAAGAGTTTTGTGAAGTATCGGCCATAACTTGAATTCAAATATTACAATATTCTAGATTTTCTTATCTAAATTTGACCAGTGAAGATACAAATACTCTGTGTGATGTGTACGAATAAAATTAAATTACAGCTAGAGTTGGTTAATGTATTAACAAAAAATTTTGCACTCTGCATAGGATTTTAATCACAGCTGATCCATTATTATTTAATCTCCAACTTTTTATATACTATGTCCTATCATTGAGATACTGAGAGCCATTTCTTGAACCAGGTATGAATAATTTTCACTTTAATTCCCAATTTATCGTAAAATGAAATGTGGTCTTATATATTTTAATTCAAATGCATGTAGTGTCTCTTATGAGATATTGCTATTCACTGTATACTACCATTAATCTTGGTGGTAAATGTTTTTCATATTATTATAAATGATTCAGTGATATACTATTTAGTGTAACACTTAACTTTACTAAGAAAGTGGCATTGCTAATGTTAGTGATTATATTAAATAATGTCTTTAAGCATGGTGACTGAGAGGTTATCTATAATTAACTGCTGTTTATGACAGAATTTCACATATAAGGTTGGAAATTACATATAATGTTTTGGTTTTATTTTAGCCATAAAGATTATGGTAGTTACTCTTACAAATAATTAATATTTTCAGATGATGCAAAAAAATTAATTAATCAATTATTAAGAAAACTGTATTTAAATTATTATAAATTTATATTCTTCTTTGTTTTCATTTCAATTCCGTAACAAATTTAAAATAAAGATGAAGTATGTTTGAGGTTTAAAAATTACAATGATGCCTTCCTATATACAATTGTTTGGTTGCTGTACTTAGGTCATGTCTTGCACCACTTATATTCATTTTGCACATATGCCTATATTTCCTGTGTTTTCTAATGTAACCCCTATTCCTCATAGATTTAAATACAGGCCTAAAAGTGTCAAATATTATGTAAGAAATGATATGAATAAAATGGCTGAACAATTAAATAAAATTTGCCCCACAGCCCACCTGGCAATACTATTAGTGCGGTTATTAAATATATGTGTTATGTGATGATGAAGGAGCAATATATGCATCACATAGGGAATTCGCAGGAGTGATGTTTAAATATAATAAGATAATTTCAAGTTGAGACCAACTCAGGGTCAGATCAAGAGATTAAATTAAGCCCATATATTTATATAGGTCTATAATTAACTAGGGTGCAGGCTGACTACATCTGATGAACAAAATAGATTAGATGAAAATGGGGAAAGGTGGAATAAAATTGTGGTAGGGGAAAATGGGAGAAACCCCGAAAGAATATGCCGCAGATCCGTTTCCTCCACTACAAAATCTATGTATAATGACCGAGACTAATCAAGATAAAAAAAGCTACTCTTACTAAAACACAAATTAATAATATTAAACTAATAATAAATATTATAAATAAGATTCTCGAGAAACCAGCGATGAGAGGCGAGTGTCTAATCGCTTGCGTCACGGAGCCGCTTGATACATTAATAATTAAAAAAAAATACAAATTTTCTCGTTATATTTTATTTTAAACGATCTATTCGTCAATTTCATAAATTACATACATTAAAATAAATCGTAAATTCTGTATGTCCCTATTAGTATTATGATTAATTTCAATACCATCGCGTAGTAATATGAGTAATGAGCTAATGAATAAATTCAAATTTGGCGGTATAGCTGCATGCAGCGGTCCATTCAACAGACCCCTTAAATTTCCGCTGCAAATGGCAGCCATTTTTGCTAAAGCGCTAGAGCGCTTTATTGGCAGCTGAATGCGCCCAATGACAATCGAAAAACAAAATTGACCTGTTGCTGTTGCCGCTGCTACTACTCTTAACACTATTTCTTCAACTACCAGAACTATTATTACTAACAAAACTATTATTATAATCAAAACTACTACTACCACCATAACTAATATTATTATCAAAATAGTAGACCAATTACCACCTATTCTACTACCATCACCAACACTGCCACTTTTATTATTATTATTATAATTATTATAATTATTATTATTATTCTTATTATTATTCTTATTCTTATTATTATTATTATTCTAATTATTATTATTCTAATTATTATTATTATTATTATTATTATTATTATTATTATTATTATTATTATTATTACTTATCCTATTACACTAAGACGCCTGTACACTATGTACAACTCAGAACAATATTTTCCATTATTGGATAATTTATTAATTCCAAGAAAATCGAGTGTCTCTTTGCATAAAAAATAAATATGCCTATTAATTAATTCTGCAGGTTCAAATAAACTTATGCGTAGATTTTAATATGAAAATGGGAAGATTCTTGGGCCGAAATTTTGCCTAAGTTGTTCAAAACTTTATTCACGCATGTTACACTCGCCATTAGTGTATGACATCCCCCACAAATAACAATGCAAAATTTAAAATGTTTTAATATGAATGCAGCTGTGTGAGAGTGCTCCCCGAAATCTGTCAACGATCAGCCTCTGAAATATTCCCGTTTCTTGTCTTAAAGTGTACTAGAACTAATAGATATGTTTCTGACTGAACCGATATTTGAACCCAAGATCTCCATCTTTACACGCAGGTGAACTAACCACTTGTGCTAATCAGGAAATCCATGAGCAGACATAAATTCCTCACTCTAAGAAGTCCCCTATAGCCTTAGTAGTGAATTTCTATTCGCATTAAACAGGGTTGCTTCTGATACAATACATTATGATGAGATTTATTCCGTATTATATCTGCTAATTACAAACTTAATCTTGAAATACATTTACTCAAGAATATATTCGAATAACTGTTTAGTTTATTAATTATTGCATGCGAATTGGTTTGCCTGAGTAAATTCATGTTAACATTATTTTCTCAAAATGTACTAAAAAAAGTTTAAAGCAGTTTATTTTGTGACTCAAAAATATATAAAATACTTTGATTACTTATAATTATATTATTTTTGGTCTGGACATCTTACCTCAATATTAATGTTGATTTGTTCTTGGACATGTTTCAAAACAATTCTGTTTTATCGTCAGCTTTCCCAGACTGGTTTTATTTATGTTGCATTATGTTGCACCACCTGGATGTCGATGTCAGCTCCATCCTGTGGTTGGCCAAAGAACCTCCAAACAAGGTCACCCTCCATCGGAATATCAAAATTCATAACTCTGTTTCTGTTCTTGAATTGTTTTGAAACATGTCCAAGAACAAATCAACATTAATATTGAGGTAAGATGTCCAGACCAAAAATACTATAATTAAAATAACCTCAAAATATAACTTCCTAAAATTAAATATTATATTACTTTGATTACATTTATTCGAATGAAATGTTACAGTATTTTTCTAAATGTGTTCATTTATATTACTTGCGCCTTTTTATCCCAATATAACAGCGTTATTCTGAAGTGAATGACTATGGATTTACTAAAGGAAGCAGCTGGTAATATCGGACGCTATTCACACACAATCTGTGTGAAAGCATTTCGCCATGCAGCCCGGACCTTATTATTGGATTCCAGCTAACAGGACAAGAAGAAGAAAACAAGATGTGACGTAAATGGACGGTTGGTTCCGCTCACTTGGAAACTATCGATACTTTGCTTTCATTCAAGTTGCCTAAGAAGCCACAACTTGCATTCATCTATAAACTCCCTTATACAAACATCTCACAAAAATACTACTAAAGTCTATCATAACTTCTATCAAGGACATATTTCTATTCTTAACACTGTAAATGATTCACAGAAAAAGTACAGAGTGTACAATTCAAACCTCCCACATTTTAATTAATCATAACTAACAAAGTATGCGGAATTATGAAATGAGGCCAGTATTAAACGAAATAGAAACTCAAAGAATTTTCATTGCCATACATTGCCACACACTAAAACACATCTAGGCCTATATGTGCATCATCCTGTTCTAATTTCTTAAATATTTTCTTCTGAAACACGTGTACGAGCACCTCCTGATTCTTTCTTAACGCTTCCAGGCGCCAGAACTTCTCAAGCCATGCCTTAACGACCTTCCCATCAGATGCATTTCCTCCATATTCTCTCCGGTAATTTCTTTGCACTGTAATTATTGACTTCGTCTCTGCATACCAGAAAACAGTTTGTGCTCGTTGACTGAGGAGTCGCCATTTTGTTTTATGTCATTATTGTCCAACATGCAACAGATGAATTAACTGCAACAATGAAAATATTTTTTTTGTTTAGTTTCTCTTTCTTTTAATACCAACCGCATTTCATATTTCCGCATACTTTGAGAGTTATGAATGTGGGAGGTTTGAATGAGACACGGTGTACATATACTGTTTACTTAGAGTAGTGAGACTAAATACAAGTGACAACTCATCACTTAAACTAAATAATCCTAAGGCTGTATATGCAGGAATATCAAAAATATTTTTCACACATTTATTTTCGCTTTTACAATTTTATTTATATTAAGGACATGTTTTATGTATATGACCTTGCAAGGCCGTTCAAGAAGTAAGAACTTTCATTATTATATTCATATTAATATTTCATCGCACTTTGCCATGTGCAATCTTATAACACAAACATTTATGTAACTTCTTCAGAAATAAATATATCCCCATAAAATTTGGAATGAGTTTTGAGCAGAATCCAATTAAACTTTATAGTTCTTCAAGTTGTAAACGTTATTACAATTATATCGTAAAATTAATACAAAACTAATTTAATATTACAAAACTAATTTAATAATATACTGATTGTTTCATAATTTTAATATTAGTTCTATTAAAATTCTGAAAACAAAATCTTAAACAATTTACCAACATAACTGTAAAACAATTTGGATTTACGTTTAAAATTAAATTATTTACATTTTTACATTTATCATTCCCTCCATGGTATCTTTACCTTGTCGTGGTGGAGTGGCTTGTGTGCTTAAATGATCCTGAGAGCTATGCCGGCGGTAGCATTGCTGCCGATAGGGTTACCCATGCCGGACTGGTCGAAGGTGATAAGCCAGACGAAATTAGTACCTTGGTCGAAGGAGTGACGATCTTTCACCGTAAAAATACAACCGTCAAGAAATGCGGACATGGGTTCTACTGGGGTAAAATTTTCCGGAGGTCAAATAGTCCCCCATTCGGTTCTCCGGGCGGGGACTACTTCAGGGAACCCATGCCAAAGGCTCAAACACAGGGACATGTTCCTAGGAACATGGAATGTTAGGACTTTATACAATAGCGGGGCACTAGAGATATTAACGCGGGAATTGGATAAATCGCCCTTGGATATAATCGCTTTACAGGAAGTTAGGTGGCCAGGAGATGGTAGTCAGGAATCAGGAAGCTTTGCATTATACTATGGTGGTGCAGAAAGACCTGCATTTGGAACGGGTTTTTTAGTCAGAAGGAGGATCCTATCCGCTATCCGAGATATTAAGTTTGTTAGTGATAGGATATCATACATAATTCTAAAGGGTAAACGACATGATTTTATAATTGTAAATGTACATGCCCCCACAGAAGATAAAGATGACAAGATCAAGGATGAGTTCTATGACGAATTAGAATGCTTATTTGATAGCCTTTCACGATATCATATGAAAATTGTCTTAGGAGATTTTAATGCAAAAGTGGGGCGGGAAGATATATTCAAACCAACAATAGGCAAATTCAGTCTTCATGAAGATAGTAACGACAACGGGGTTAGATTAGTCACATTTGCCACATCAAAGAATCTCATTGTTAAGAGCACAACATTTCAGCATAAGGATATTCATAAATACACCTGGACGTCCCCAGATGGAGAAACTCGGAACCAGATAGATCATGTATTAGTGGATAAACGCTGGCACAGTAGCATCATTGATATTAGATCAGTTAGAGGGACAGACTGCAATTCAGATCATCATCTGGTCAGGGTGAAAATCAGACAACGGCTATCGCTTATGAGAGGAACAAACGCTAAAGATGATTCTGTAAAATATGAATTAAAAAACTTGAAAAAAGATGAAATGCGGCAAGAATACCAAATCAAAATTGCTAATAGATTTGAAGTACTGGAATCTTCAGATGACAATGTTGCAAACGAAGAAGAAACTGATATAAATAAAGAATGGGAGGCTATAAGAGATACTATTAAATTGTCAGCATCAGAAAGCATTGGTTGTTTAAAAAAGAGGCAAAACAAGAAATGGTTTGATGAGGAATGTGCCGACATCGTAAAGAAAAGAAAGCTAGCAAAAATGAAATGGTTACACGAGCCAAATGAGGTAAATTTAGAGCAATTGGGTAGTGTTAGACGGGAAACCACCAAGTTACTAAAGAGTAAGAAGAGGGAATATTTGAGAGAGAAGAATAATGATCTTGAAATGAATGCAAAAAATAGGAACATTAGAGAATTATATCAGGGAATTAGTATAGAGAAGAAAGGGTTTCAGGCTAGAACAAACATAATTCGGAATGAAAATGGGGATATTGATTGCAGATTCCAAGAGTATATTAAATAGATGGAAAAGTTATTTAATCAGCTATTAAATGTACATACAGAACAGGACATTGAGGAGGATAAGTTACAGACAGCAGAAATGCTAGTCGCAGAGCCAAGTGCATTAGAGGTTGAAATGGCAATTGAAAAATTGAAGATGTATAAAGCATCAGGTTCAGATGAGATCCCAGCAGGAACTGATAAAATCAGGGGGAGAAAAATGATGGACAAGATACGCTGGTTGCTTACTATGATTTGGGAAAAAGAAGCTCTTCCAGATGAATGGAAGGAATCAATTATCGTACCAATTTATAAGAAAGGAGATAAAACTGATTGCAACAACTATAGGGGCATCTCATTACTTTCAACTTCGTACAAAATTCTAACAAATATATTAGCAAGCAGACTTACTCCCTATATTGATGACATTCTAGGAGATCATCAATGTGCATTTAGAAGAAACAGGTCTACAACAGATCAGATTTTTAGTATAAGACAGATTTTAGAAAAGAAATGGGAATATAATGGTACTGTATATCAACTATATGTAGACTTCAAAAAAGCATATGATTCAATTAAGAGGGAGAAGTTATATAGTATCCTGCTGGAGTTCGGAATTCCTAAAAAGTTAGTTAGACTTATACGAATGTGTCTAAATGGCTCAACGAGTAGGGTGCGTGTAGGCAAACAGTTTTCAGACACTTTTGAAATCCAGAATGGGTTGAAGCAAGGAGATGCACTATCTCCTCTACTATTTAATTTTGTACTAGAGCATGCCATTAAATCTTTAGAGAATGAGGAAGGCTTACAACTGAATGGTATTAATAAGCTGTTAGTTTATGCTGATGATGTAGTACTACTGGCCGATAGCGAGGAGATACTAAAGGCCAACACGCACACACTATTGAGTAACACTAAGAAATTAGGACTGGAAGTAAATATCAGTAAAACTAAATATATGGTCACACGTAGAAATACATTATATAATGGAAATGGACAGCTAATGACAAATGAGGGAAATTTTGAGGAATTGGCTGAATTCAAATACCTAGGAACAATAATCACAAATAGGAATGAGATGCACAAAGAAATTAAACATAGGCTCAATTCTGGAAATGCATGCTATTATGCATTGCAGAGACTTTTGATGTCCCAACTCCTTTCAAAAAACGTTAAGCTGAAAATATATAAAACTATTATTCTACCAGTTATATTATATGGGTGCGAAACATGGACTCTTACTTTAAGGGAGGAAAGGAGATTACGAGTATTTAGAATAAAGTTCTTAGGAAAATTTTTGGACCAAAGAGAGATGAACAGACAGGTGAATGGAGAAGACTACATAACAATGAACTACATGATCTTTATAGGAAGCCAGATATAATAAGAACAGTTAAGTCCCGTAGACTGCGATGGGCAGGACATGTTGCGCGTATGGGGAATGAAAGACGTGCATGGAAACTTCTTGTAGGAAAGCCAGAAGGAAAACGCCCAGTTGGTAGACCAAGAATGAGGTGGGAGAACAACATTAACTATGATTTGAGGGAAGTAGATTATACAGGGAATGATTGGAAAGCATTAGCTCAGGATAGGGATGTATGGAGAGCTTATGTCCGTGCGGCCATGAACCTACGGGTTCGATAGTGCCAGTGAGTAGGTAAGTTTACATTTATCATTTACATTCTTTTTACTTTATTTTTTTCAAATATTTGGAGTCTAAAATTATCTGTTAATGTCCCATTTGCTGATTCTTTGTATTAGTACATACTTACCAAATGGAAAACTATAAAACTACACCAATTTGGAATAAAATTTCTTTTCAAAGATGTATCTTCTCTAATTACGCAATAGCTTATTGAATGTTGCCAAATACCTAGTATCCTGTACATAATATTCACTGCAAATATCTTAATTCAAACTTCATGATAATTAATTCAAAATATAATTAAAAAATCGTATAAAAGTGGTTGTAGCAGTTTGATCACATAAAAAAGTACATTTTAACCCACATGGTCGTGTATTATGTTTGTATTAAAACAGTTTTTAATTTTTATATTTAATCATGTACTTAAAAATACGTAAACATTTTTTTCTTCCTTTTCAGGCCTACGTTTTATTAATAATAATAATAATAATAATAATAATAATAATAATAGCTTTATTTTTACCTGGCAGAGTTAAGGCCTTAAGGCCTTGTCTACCACTCAACCAGGTTTAAAAAAATACAAAAGAAAAGTCTTAAATCTAAATTACAATATGTATATATAAACGATTACAAGTTATGAATACAATACAATTAATATTTATAATGTATTTTGATTTACTCTAAATTTAACGAATTAAATATATAATATGTACAAGATATATAAAAAAACGAGGAAAAGATTAATGACATAGTATAAAATTAAATAAATAGAGAAAAATTAATTATTAGACAACAGGTAACTGTATAAGCGTGACTTAAAGGTGTCAAGTGTGCGGCAACCCCTGATATCTTGAGGAAGGAGATTCCAGGAGCGGGCGGAGGCTACTGTGAAGGAAGTAGAATAGGAGGAAGTGCTATGAAGAGGAATTGTTAGCAGACTGCTATCTTGTGACCTAGTGTCAATATTGTGGTAGGAGGATAACTTCTCAAATCTGGACGCCAGGTAAGTAGGAATGTAGGAATTCAGAAGCTTGAAAAGTAGCGAAAGAGAGTGCAATTTACGTCTGTCAGTAAGACGGAGCCAAGAGAGGTTATTAAAGTGTTCGGAAATATGGTCATAACGGCGGATATTGAAAATGAATCGAATGCAAGCATTATGAACACGCTGCAGTCTCTGCGACAAGGCATAGTTTAGATCATTATATATAATGTCACAATAATCGAAGTGTGGTAACACAAGATTCTGCACTAGGATTTGTTTTAACGAAACTGGGAGAAAATTCTTTAAACGTCTAAGATAATGTAAGATGGAGAAAGTCTTTTTACATACCAATGTGTAAATCGTATTATTAAATACTCACAATTAAAAAAAAATTAGGTAATAACCTCTATGTTTAAAATAAAATAAATATATCAGCTGGGGACATTTCATGCTGACCATGAGTTACCTATGTTCTATCAGGGTATGCGTCCATTTGTGCGATTTACATATGTGGATGTGAGACTTACAAGCGGCTTATATAACAAAGGGTTTCTTGGAAAGTCACATAATGGAGCTTTTAAATATTAATCCTTCAGTGGTCATTTTTTTCAATCATAACTTTTGTGGCTTTATCCGATTATATAGAGTACTAATTGTGGAGCTAAAATTTAACCAACTCCGCTCTTATTACATGAAGAGTACCAGGAGAAAAAAGTGGCATTCATTGAAACTGAGAAATATAATATTTAAGTATATAATGTACCTACTTATTTTGCCTGTATGATAGTATTTGAAGATAAATAAACCCATCACTAAACTGTTTCTTGTACTGTTTCATACTTTTAAAATACAGTTCTTTGTATGGAGAATTTAATGGTATATCAAATTCTATTTCGTCAAAAAAGTGACTTACATGGTATTTCCCGTAGACCCTTCATATCTGATTTTCCCTAACTGTTACTCTGTTTTTACATTCACCTGTTTGTCTTTGTTCCAATTGTTTTCTTAAGGATTTAATAGTAAAATGTTGTTAATATTTTCTCAACTCTTTACAGTAAGTTTTTCATTCATATAGACCTCATATAACTGTAAGAATCGCCTTTTAAATATATGCTATTCTTCAATCAGGGATTTGCTTCTTAAAAGTGTTCCGGCTTTACATATTCTCCAACCAACGATTCCGTGATCTTCACAAATCTCACCTTCCTTTAGATTTATAATGAAAAAATATTCTAAGAATACGACTGTAGCTCATTCTTTCTAGGTGTTCAATCCATTCATCTCTATAGCGATGAATCCTTTCCTCTAATGATATTACGTTTATTAATTAAATAAAAATAAAACGTAGTTTCATTTGATTTTCATATTTATTATATAATTCAGTGTATATAATTCAGTAATATATAACTGAATTATATAATAAATATGAATATCAAATAAAACTATGTTTTATTTTTATGTGGATGTTTTTAAATGGATTTTCATCAAGTAAACACCAACTCAATTGATTATTTTCTTATATCCTCACTTTTAATTTATCTAACCTAGTGCAAATCTTAACCAATATCAAAAATATAATTTCTGTAGCTTCCAATTTGTTAATTAAATTTTATGTCACGTGAAAGTTTCAGATGCGTATAGTAGAACTGGTATTGCTGTCACCGTATACAAGAGGTCATCAACTGGCTGACCGCGGTCCGGATCCGGACCCTGGGCCTTTTGTTTCCGGACCGGTTAAATATCTAATTAATATTTTTTTAAACCGGTTAACATCGAATACAACCAGTTGTACTGAATTTCATGTCATGATAGTATTACTGTTGGCTCGGTTGGCAGTACTGCTTAAGATCGGAGGTTTGACTGAAGATGAACCGTATCGTGAAAAACACGGAAATGATGAAGTAAGATATTTAAATATTACTCTGACCATATGTTAAGTTTATCATAAACTTATTAATAATTATTAGAATTAATAACTGTGTACTACTGTGCTGTATACTTTCAGCATTTACCACGTGTTTTATTTAATTTGTACAATTCATACACATAACATAATTTAAATAATTGTCTTATAATATTAATTACTTAATAAAAGCTTTTGTGGAAAGCAACAGGAAGCTACCACACCTACAATTCCCTAGTAAAGCTGCAAGCATAGCATGAAAATGCTATGATTTCAGTGAAGGGCGTGCCTTCGGGCAGAATTACTATGGATGGAATAAAAACTTCGTATGTTTAATCAACTGTGGTTTCGGACCTCGACTTAATTTACTACTTTGAAAATAGATCTCCATGAAATCTAATTGTTGACCCCTGGTATAGAACTTCATTTGAGTTTCATTTCTCGTTTTCCCCTTCAACGTTCTATTTATTGTAACACGCGCACGTACACACACACACACACACACATATATTTATATATATATTTCGGCTATCAGCAAATGACAGAAGATAAAAAGGTACACAATCATCGTCATGTCACCGTAGAGGGAGGAAGGGTTTTAAGCGTCAATGACCATACCATAGAGTTTCGAGATTGGTATAACATTTTTTGGACATTTCTGGAACCAGAGCCTTTTTCATTTTCGCAGACCGCCATATCGGTGAGCCCTCAGCTGAGACTTTCGTTTCTCGAAGTTGGACTTCTAGAAGGTTCTCCTTCTCCAAAAGCTCGAGAGCCGTAGCGTTGTGCGCACGCGGTGGGTCATCCAAACGTTTCAAAATATCGCGTATGTAAGTTGGTATGACCGATACCGTGAAATCGCATTAAGTTAGTTGTGGTTTGTAAGTGAAAATACTCTGATGGTGAAGAGGTGAGTATCAGCGAAGTGTGAAGAGAGATACCGTGAAACATTAAAAACTTAGAACATTTTATACGTTTTTTTAATATAATTGAGGCGTTGACATAGAAAGGTAGTAAGTCATAGAAAGCAAGTTTTACAGGAGAAGCAAGAAACGATTTTTCCAACATCAATTTTATCATAATTTTGACACTACTAAACAAGAAGTTTTATTTGCAAAACAGTTACAAAATATCCGTATTAGCTTTACAAAATATATTTAAATTTAAAAGTGTCAAAATTGTTTCTTCTTCCCCTGTAAAATTTTCTTTCAATGACTTACTACCTTTCCCATGTCAATGTCTCAATTATTTTGCAACTAATACAAAAAAATAGAACATTTTATTGCAAATAGTGTTATTGTAAATTAAATAATTACTGGCTGTAATAACATCAGTGCTACTAGTAACAATAACAATAATAACAATAATAATAAAACTATAATAATAATAATAATAACTATATTTATGCTGACAGAGTTAAGAGGGATTTAGCGCCGACTCTGGAACCGAGTGACCCAAGGACAATCTGTGAGGTCGTCAGGAGTTGAGCGACCTGACGTACTAATGCTCAGGCTGGACCCACTTCAGCAACCAAACACGTCCCCAGCTGGTGCACTGGGGGAAAGATCGGTGGATCTGCTAGACAGTCCTCCCGGTTAAGTCCAAGGGACTCGTGAACCATTAGTGGGGTAGGCAAGAGTTAGCGCCTTGTCGTACTAGTTGCTCATCTGTTGGAGCTTGCGAGCTCCGTGCTGGCCCACAACAGCTGCAGAAGGCGTCCCTGGGGGCACACCAGGGCTCGGCTCGGACCAGTCCAGAGGGGAGCTACTGTACTGGTTCCTGGCTCGGCCTACGGGCCCGTCGACAAACTGTGGGGTCGCCAGGAGATGAGCACCTGGATGTACTAAAAGTCTCACACTGTTGGGCTTGTAGCCCTAGCCGGTCTCACAACGGCTGCAGGACACGTCCCTGGAGGCAGAACAGGGGAATGGTCGGTGGATCTGCGACAGCAGTCCTCCCGGCTAGGCTCATGGAGCCCGTGGACCAACTGTGGGGTCGTCAGGATTGAGCGACCTGATGTACTATGTAGCTCAGCAATTCCCAGAACTGCAAACTCCAACACTCTCTCCCTGGGGTGTTGGTTTAAGGACCGTGAACTTGAACGTGGACGTGAACATAGGATAGGGAGGACTAGAACTAGGACTTGGGAGTATGGTCATGACGACCGAGGTATCCCAAGGGGTGGACGGCTGGGCCTAGATAGATGACAGAGTTAAGGCTTAAAAAATTGGAAACTAAAGAAATATAATTAGGCAAATTAATCACTTGCCACGTTGTCACGCCAATACATAAAAATCCAACATCAGTTTTATCAAAAGTTTTGTGACTACATCAAACACCGAAACACAATTTACTTTCGCAAAGCATCACAAAGTGAACTACGTAGAGATTAAAAACCAACCACCACCTAACACCGCACCACACGACGTAAAGCATATGGCATAATAACATTAAATACAACAGACACGATAAAGCTCAAGCTGATAAAATTATGCTTTCTACCGCACATCCATTCCGATTTTTTACTCCAAAACAAAATCAGCCCAAAAAAATTCAAAATTATAATCAAATCCTCCAAAGACTGAAGGGAGTTTACGCATTTGGCGTTGGACTGAATGCCTTTCGCTAGGACTGCCTCCGCATCAGACATTTTACAAAAATCAACTATTAACGTCACTCTTAGATGAACTAACATTCGAACTTTGAGTATGAGAGTAGAGAAGGGCATCAAACAAAACCCTAATCTATCCAGTATCCGCAGGATTTCCAAAGTGTTGTCATGCCTGTCATGCCAAGCCACTTAATCAGTAACAATTAAATATGCTATTCCTACTAATATGTTTATGCAATTAAATTTCAAGAAATCAGGTTTTAACAAATTATGACAATACCGACTATATTTACAGTGATGATAAAAACAATTTATCGAGACATGCATTATTTTGAAGGAGAAGACAAATACACACGAAGAGAGAATATATAGGCCTGTAAAACTTTACAAAATAATATACAAAGTCAGATGAGTTGGAAATAAGTAACATTGCATGGAACATTATTAACCCATTCGCCTCAAAAGACGAGGTAGACTCGCCTTCAACTCAGAAGACGAGGTGCACTCGCTTAATTATGTTGTTATATATTTTGCAATATTTTGTACATCCCTTGGCGGGGTAATATTTTGTTAACCTTTATGAATAGTAGAGGAATGTGTTTTTGCCTTCACCCTTATTATGATCTCAAGTACCGTTATCTTTTGTTTGTTTTGAATGTCTGAAAATAGAAAATATAACTTACGGTGACTTAAATTCGGTTTTTGGGAAAATGCATTGAGCATTTAAACCTGAAGCGAATGGGTTGACTGGCCTTTAGAAGGACGTTACTACCAACAGCTTCTATGTCCTAAAATACTGTTGGTTAAGAATGAAATTGAACGCTTGATTAGTTAATTCAAAATGTTTAATTTAAATTCTACATGAAGGGTTCCTTCTCTCCCTTCACTTGATATTTTAGGTTCGTAATTTTAAAATGGAATATAGCACGTTGCTGTTTCTATTAGTTCAGTAATTATACATAAATTATTCACAGATTTCGTGTACGTGATGTAATCATTACCAGTTTTAACCTTAATGTACTATGCATGACACCTGTAAAACAAATGTCAGGAAACGTTATGGCCCAGATATTCTTCTAACCTCATTTGGCCATCATAATAACATGATATATTCGCCATACTTAGTAAGAATATATGAGTGAATGTTGAAATGTCGTGTCTTAAACTAACATGTGTCCCAACATTAATAAAATTCATAATAAAATTCCGTTGAGGTATTAGTCACAATATTAAAATTATAATGTATATATATATATATATATATATATATAAAATATGAAAAGAAACATAAATTCCTGAGTCTGGATTTGAACCCGTGTCTCTAAAAACTCTGTACGTTTAACGCTTTGATCATCTGAGCCACTCAGGTATCCTAATACAAACATTTACTTTTCTTATATATGTAGTATGTTTATATTAGGATACCTGGGTGGCTCAGATGGTTAGAGCGCTAAACGTACAAAGTTTAGAGACTCGGGTTCAAATCCCGACTCAGGCATTTGTTTTTCTCTTCTTTTTTATCTTCTTTTCATGTCATATTTGCCTTCATTGACAAATGTCAAAAATATAGTTATAACATTAAATAAATAATATATATATATATATATATATATATATATATATATATAATTATTCTGTACTTGTGTTTGTCACTGAATTCTTCCTAATCGACTGGACAGATTTTGATGCAATTTTGTGTGTGTGTTTCGCTGGGTCCCTGAATGTTTTAGATTCGCAATTAGACCCTCTGAAACCAATAGGCATAACACTTCACCTGAAATGAAAATTTAAAAATCGCTCTAGCGGTTTCAATTTTCGATGTTTCACAACGAAACTCAGTATATCCTATTAAAGGAAACCGAGTTAGGAATTACCCGAAAATGAGCGAAATCGGACAATTAGATGTGGAGGTTTACCTCAAATCTAAAATTAAAAACTGAGTAGCAACTGCCATGTTTGGTTCATCTCAGTGTATACCTTACAATTTAATTAACTTTTAATACTCTAATTTAATTTATTTTGGCATAGCAACATACGCCGGGTATTAGCTAGTAAAATTATAAAATTGTTATGTAATTAGTCCGAAAGGCTGACATAGAATCTATTGTTTACAAAGTTGTGCAGAGGGACCTATCAGGTAATAATTTTATATTATAATTTTAATTGCATGTTGTCACAAATCATTGAGCTAATCATTCACTCGGGGAAACCCTCCCCCCACATTCTTTGCAATCATATATATATATATATATATATATATATATATATGGGATATAAAGTTTTAAAGTGTTATCCTGAAAAATAGTGTTCTTGTGAGAGCCATGTGGCGTGGGACCTATAAAGGGAAGAGATAGAGAGAGAAACTATGCATTTTGGTTGATGGAGATAAGTTTCCTTCAACTAACCCATTAGTTACTCCTGTTCATATCCAATCTCAATGATAAATTAGTCTGGGCTGGTTGGAATGTTCACTGAGCCGCAGTGTAGCCAACGTGCAATGTGTAGAATCCTTACTATGGCTTTCAAAATGAACGACTTTATGGATTTCCCATTAGTCGAGTAGTTTAATTAGCATTTTAAATTACCACCTATTTGTAATGGAATCATTTCTGAGGACTGAGTATTACTATCACTTAATTCGTGTAAACATACAGAACATGCAATTCTCAATAAATTGTACATTACGATGCGAGGTTGGGAAGTGATTCTGTAAAACACTTCACAAACGTCTGTTGTACATTATTTTTTGCACGATGGTGTTTTCAAAATAATAAATAATATTAAAATAATATTTATGTTGGAAATATTTGCGTTCATTATAAACAACTGACTAACGTTAACATTGTGGGCTATGTTTTTTAGTTGATACTACATCAGGTCGTAACACCAATCAGTGATAAAATGGTGGAAAGTACCTATTTATTGTTATATGTTGTTTCAAATAAAGTTCAGTTCATTTAAAATTCAGTGATTTGTTTCGTATAATGTATATTAACGCTACCTTTTGGTAGAATTTTTGTATAGGGCCTATATATTGTACGTAGTATACATAGAGGGCGTTCCGCGCCGTAGCCGAGTGGTTAAGGCAGGAAGCCTTGGCGCAGAACTACGGGACTTGCGCTGGTTCGAGTCTCCAGGGGGTAAGAAATTTTCTCATAGTATTTCGGCAAGTATAGGACCGGTGCCCACCCAGCATCGTGATGCATTTGGGTAGCTACAATAAGTAACGGCTCCAGGTTGAGAGAACCAGCTATAACTGCTGGGGGACTCGACATGCTGACCACATGTCACCCCTACACTGGATGATTATCATTTACCTCTGTGATTGACACACTGTGAATTTGAGGCCAGCAGCCGGTTGTTAGGCTAAGGGCCGTGTAGGCCTGTTGCGCTAGGAGTTTTTTTTTATACATAGAAGGGCCTTAGTTACTTCCACTCTCCCACACGTAGTTTATAATATTGTAATATTATAGTCTATACATCTCTGAGCGTTATAAAATAGTGTGAGCCTTTAGTATCTCCTCGCTATCGCCCAATATTACTACATCATCAGCATAAACGAAATAGCAAACATGATTAGTAATGGAAGTGAACCGAAAGTGCATTTTTCGGCTCAGTATGGTAGCTTCGTTCTCCTCCCTACACTGGAATATTTATGAACTATGCCAATATCCTGTTCTCCTTGTAGCTACCCCTTCCCTCTTCACCCTTCCTGCCGCGCAATGTCTACGGCGCATCTCCCCTCTACCTCGGAACCTTCATATACGTGGTGCACTAACAGAACAGTATCATTCGATCATCCTAGCAGTCATCGTTTTGTTGTTTAAACGGATTCAAGATTGGAATCCGAAATTCTAAATAGACAAGCTGATCTGAGGCCAAGAAGGGGCCTGTTTGAGTTAGTCCGGCAGTCCAGGGAAGAGGTGGTCCCTGAAACTCGGACGCAAGTATGAGTGTTGCGTGATGTATGGTATGTTGTTCATTTATTTATTTGTATGGCTATTTTGATCGTATGATCAGTATTATTATTATTTTTGTTAATTTATTTTTACTCAGCCAACTTGTTTATATTAAATGTTATGTTTTAAACAACGCCCCTGTTTCATCATTCTAGTATACGTAGTTGTTTACTATCCTGTACGGAAAATCACTCAAGTAGGAAACTATTCCGAGCTCCTTAACTATTATGCTGTTTAGCGTTCCTGAAACACAATTATTATCTTGTTCACTCACTGTATGTATTTAAAAATCAGTATTCTTCTATGTTAATATATATATAATATATATATCAGAGAAAGAAAGATGAATCAACGGCTGCCTTCTATGGGCCCAAGGCAAGCCACTTCCTGATAGATAACTTCTTTGGAAATCAGATCCACATTAATAGAAACAGCAATTACAAAACCCGATCCCGGATTAAAGGTAGTAGTTGCGTGGTTTCTTGCCCGCACAGAAGAAAAACCATAGGAGTGTTAAACTCTATACCATGGAATTAAAACACCATTAACAGAACAAAACAACTAATTTATAAGTCCATACTAGAAAGTGTAATGTTATTTGGATCGGAAGTTTGGACAATGACACAACAACATGTCAACAGAATAATTGCAGTTGAAAAGGAATTTTGGAGAAGAGCTGCCGGAAAATCTCTACTGAAAAAAATTAGAAATACAGAAATTAGGAGATGGATGAATGCAAAAAGAAGTATAATGGAAGAGATTGAACACAGAAGGTACAGACACATATGAAGAATGCAGGATGAAATACTACAGAAGACTGTCTATATGTGGAACATTGAAAGAAGGAGCAGAAAAGGAAGACCAAAAGCAGTCTGGAAGAATAACATTCAAAATTCAATAAGGAAATTCGGTGTAACAGATGAAAGCACAGAGGACAAAGAACGATGGAAAACTTTAATTAAGGGAAATTTGTGAATGTTTTTTGCAAACAAGTCTATAAGTCCGTAGTCATTTATGTATTTTTTTTAAATTCATGTTAATTATTAATATTGGTTGGAGAAAACCCTCAATGATGAGGAAAATTCTCAGAATGAATTTATTATTATTATTATTATTATTATTATTATTATTATTATTATTATTATTATTATTACTTTTATCTACTTCCTTCAAAGTAGCCTCTGCCCGCTCCTGGAATTTCCTTCCTCAAGATATCAGGGGTTGCCGCACACTTGGCACTTTTAAGTCTCGCTTATACAGATACCTGTTGTCTAATAATTAATTTTTTTCTATTTATTTAAATTTATACTATGTCATTAATCATTTTTGTCGTTCTTTTATACATTTTGTACATATTATATATTTAATTCGTTAAATCTAGAGTAAATCAAAAAAACATTATAAATATTAATTGTATTAATTGTATTGTACAAATACCAATCTCTAATAACACTGCTTTGGAACAAATTTCTATAGATGAACTAACTGATGTTGTTAAATCATTAAAAAGTAACAAAGCTCCCGGAGAAGACCACATTAATCAAGAATTATTTAAATTTTCAACTAAAAATTTTTTAGACAGATTTCTTATTCTCCTTAATATGATATGGGAAGGACAAGAACCACCACAAAGCTGGAACAAATCCATTGTAATACCAATCTTCAAAAAAGGAAGTCGCCAAATCAAAGATAACTATCGTGGAATTAGCTTGTTGAACTCTGGATATAAAATTTATGCTAATATTGTTAAGAATAAATTGAGGAAAATTTATGAAAATATAATTGGAGAAGAGCAGAATGGATTCAGAAAGGGTAGATCTTGTACAGATGGATGCTTTACTCTAAAACTACTATTAGAAAAGCACAAGGAATTCAATATAGAAACTCATATCGCCTTCGTTGACTTCATAAAGGCTTTGACAAAGTAGACAGAAATATATTACTACAAATTTTAGCTGATGATAACGTTCCACAACAATATATTACTAATATCTTCAACATCTATAAAGATAATGAAATCTCTGTTAAACAAGATGGCAAATTATCTTCTTGGGAAAAGATCAACACTGGAGTAAGACAGGGATGTGGACTTTCACCGGTGCTTTTCATTATATACATGAATAAATTAATAAATGAATGGAGGAGGAAAACACAACGAGGATATATATCCATCAATAGGAACCTCAAACTCGATGCTATTCTTTTTGCAGACGATTTAGCTCTCCTGGCACTTTCCGAAAATGATTTGCAACGATCAATTTATAATTTACAAAAAATAGGTGCCAAATTTAATATGGAAATATCAATTAACAAAACTAAAATTATGGCATTTCATGGGAAGGACCCCATACAAAGTAAAATCTGTCTCCAGAATAACATTTTAGAGAGATCTAATCAATTTAAATATCTTGGATATTATCTCTCTATCTGGGATGAAAAGGATATCCCTGAAAAAGTTACTAGTTATAATAAAAGTTTAGGAATTATTAATCAAGTTATGAAACCATCCCTTGTACAAAAAAACACCAGATTACGTTTATATAACACTTTGGCTAGACCAGTGTTGACCTATGGTAGTGAAGCATGGACACTAAAAAAACAACATGAAAGCAGAATAACGGCTTGTGAAATGAGATTCATGCGCAGAACAGCGGGTTACACCAGATGGGATCGGAAAAGGAACACCGATATCTTAAAAGAATTGAAGACTACGCCAATTTTGGAATATATTAAACAGTACCAACTAAATTGGAAACACCATCTTGAAAGAATGAGTTCAAATCGGATCCCCAAAGCTGTTTATAATTATATACCAAGAGGACGAAGATCACTGGGCCGTCCTATGAAACGCTGGAGGGAAAATTTTCTATAGGATCGTAACAGGCCTTGGCCTAATACTTGGAAGGATGAAGAAGAAGAATTGTATTGTATTGTATTTGTAACTTGTGATCGTTTATGTATATTGTAATTTAGATGTAAAACTATTTTTTTGTATTTTTTAAAACCTGGTTGAGTGGCAGACAAGGCCTTAAGGCCTTAACTCTGCCAGTTAAAATAAAGTTATTATTATTATTATTATTATTATTATTTACCTCATGCGAATTGTATCTTATATCATTCTCAGAGTATTTTTCCAAAAATTCATATTCAAAACTATGAAGTAGGGCGATGTGCGCATACACCTTTTAAATGCCGCTGTTGTTTCTTAAGTTTCAATTTTTAACCATTAAATTGTGTATGCATCCACTTCAGATGTTCCTGAACAACACGACATTAAAAAAATGAATGTCTGACAAAATAAAATGTTAAATACGTTTTCGTGTGTTCAGTACACTTTACATTTGTATATAAAATAAATAATGTTCGCCTGAATTCATATTGTGGAACTGAAAATGTTAATAGCATAACTATATACTAGTCTTGTATATCAGCACAGATGTGATGGGAAGATGGATTATGAATATTGTTAACATAATCCATCCTGATGTAACACATTACACGGAAGTGAACTGCTTACGTTACATTCCCCAGAGTCATATCACGTGATAATCAACACTCCGGGGAACTACCGCACTTGATGACACTTGACGGTCAGTGAACTGTGCTCCATTGCACCACATTGAAAACGATAACAGTAGAGAATACACGTGAACATATTAATCAGTTGTACTATCTGCATTTTAATCGTTTAATAGGGGGATTCTATGCCACGTGTCAGTCTGCTCAAATTAAAATAAATAGAAATATTTGAATACGGTAATTATTTTAACAATATATTTGTGTGGTTTTATTTCCAACAAAAAAACTCCCTCAAAATGCCTGAAAATTCAATGAAAAATTGATTTAAAACAACTTAAAATATGCCATATCATTGGTATACATAATAGCCAACATATGAAAAACATTCCAATAAAACAAATCGTTCTGTGATCACCTAATATAACCTAGCTAAACCAACCTACATAACCTAATATAACCTACCTGTTCTAAGCTTCTACTTCTTCATTCCAAGTATTAGGCCAAGACCTGTTACGATCCTATAGAACATTTTTCCTCCAGCGTTTCATAGGACGGCCAAGAGATCTTCGTCCTCTTGGTATATAATTATAAGCAGCTTTGGGGATCCGATTTGAACTCATCCTTTCAAGATGGTGTTTCCAATTTAGTTGGTACTGTTTAATGTATTACAAAATTGGCATAGTCTTCAATTCTTTTAAGATATCGGTGTACCTTTTCCGATCCCTTCTGTTGTAACCCGCTGTTCTGCGCATGAATCTCATTTCACAAGCCGTTATTCTGCTTTCATGTTGTCTTCTTAGTGTCCATGCTTCACTACCATAGGTCAACACTGGTCTAGCCAAATTGTTATATAAACGTAATTTGGTGATTTTTGTACAAGGGATGGTTAACCTATCGAATATAACCTACGTAAATATGTTAGCATTTGATTATGGCAGAAATGTGATTGAATATATTAGAAACAATGTCACTAAAAGCTCGTTCCCATTACCACAACTTTGTCGCGCAACATGTTGAGCAGCATGTGCCAACACATGTGCTGAAAATGTGTTGAAATGGAAACAGTATTCATCATGTTGCTTCACAAGTGCGCGAGGACAAAAATGTGCCAAGCGACTGCGGCGGTCGACATGTGTCGCAACTTGTACCACAGCAAATGGAAAAAGATTGCAACATGTCCCAAGGACCTGCTCATGCGCAGTACAGTCTATATTCGTTGTCTTCCAGGCCCTGCGCTGCGAGTATTAGTTCAAACGTACTCTCTTGTTTGTGTTGTGTATTTTCAGTGATGCCAGTGCTGGTGTTTTTTTTTTTTGTGATGGAGTGGTCTAAATATAAAGTGCAGACATTTATTGAACTATGAACAGGAGGCAGTGATGTGGATTATAACAAATTCAACGATGCCCTGCAACGGATTTCTTAGGTATGGAATACTCTCTTCAAGAAGTTGAGAAGAAACTTCACTCATTGAGATCTCAATACTTCTTCTTATTCTTCGGCTTTCCCCCACTTATAGGTTTGCCGTCTTCAGTTTCCATTTATCTCTATCATTCCAATCTCCCTCTTCCAAATTCCTATCAATTCTGACGTAGGTTTTCCATTTCCATCTTGGTCTGCCACGTTTATTTCTTCCAGGGGATGACCATTGGTATATATTTTTTTGGCCATCTTTCATTTTCCATTCTTTGTACATGGCCATACCATTTCTCTCGAAAGGAATTCATTTCTTATTTTATCCTGTCTTGTTTTTTGGAGGCTTCTTCTAGAATAATCAAATTCAACTGGTCTAATTTTATTCTTTTGTAATTCCGTCAGAGAACAAGTTTCACTTCCATATGACAAAATATTCTGTATTATGCTCTTATAAATTTTCATTTTAGTTTCCTTTGTAATATATTTATTCCAAATTATTCTATGTAATGTCTTAGTTGCATTTTTTGCCATTGCAATTTTAGTATGTACATCTCTCTCACAGGTACCTAAATTTGTAATTATTGACCCAAGATATTAAAAAAATTCACACTTTTTTATTTTCCCTGTTTCAAGTACGAGGTCATCCACATCCTTTCCCAAACACATATTCTGTTTTCTGTAAATTTATATTCAGTCCCCATTTTTTATATTCAATACTTGAGAGCAAAAAACTCGATCGCTTTCACCTGTTTTTGTTTAGAAGTACATAGTATGAGCCTGACATTACCACAAAAGCTGAAGTAGATGTGTTGTCCTTATCGCTTAAATATTTCAACTTCAAGAAACGCTGGATAGCACTGCATCTGATTCACTGTATAAACTGAAACTGTAGTCGTGCACTGAAAACCACTATACCAATGTTGCAGATGCCGCAGAGAATTGGAGACAATGATGCGCAACATGTGCCCGACACATATTGCGCGTCATGTGCCTGGAACTTGTCAGAATGGAAACGAGCCTTAACACGAATGTATCTAATAAATACTAAATAAATATCGGCGCAGTTAGTAACTAGTGGTCTATGGCAAGGCTCCCAAACTTATACTTACAAAGTACAGAATAGTCATTAAAGGCTTTAAACGTTATTGTAAGGACATACAGTAAAGAGAGAGAAAATGTTTTCGTTTCGGCCGGGATTTGAACAAAACCTTCTTCTTCTTCTTCACTTCACGGGCTAGGCAAATTGCCTGTTCCACCTCACAGTTGTTCTGTTCATCTTTTCACTGGCCTTCCTACATTCCTTGAACCTCTTGGCTTGTAGTTGAATGCTGCTCTTGGTAATCTTGATACATTCATTCTTTCCACGTGTGTAAACCATTTCTCTTTATATTATCTGATTTTCTCATCCAATGGATATATATATTTAACTCTATTCTTATATCTTCATTCCTTATCCGATCCAACCTTGTGCAGCCTTTTGTTCTTCTAAGGAAGTTCATTTCTGCGCTTTGTATTCTACTTTGCAGTTGTTTGGTCATTACCCAAGTTTCGCTCCCATAAAGTAATGCAGGAACTGCCAATGTCTTATAAAACTTCAATCTAGTATCTCTTCCTGTTTTATTCTTTAATGTTTTATGTATAGTTCCGCATATCAATTGAAATTTCGACAGTTTCATATGTATGTCTCTTTCAGTTTTTGTGTTTATAGTAAAATTACAACCCAAATAATTAAAATTTGTTACTTGTTCCAGAGGTTTGTTGTCTATTACGAAACAAAACATTAATAACCGTGAATTACCTCACTAAGGAAGGTATCTGAAAGTCGATTTTCATACTTCGACCAGTTGATCAAAATATTCAATTACAAATGGAACAGTGTGAGCTGCAATGTGATATTACACCTTTTTGAAGAACCAATTTTAAATGTAAACAATTTTTTAAAGTTGTGTCACTTGACAAGTATCCCAAGCTTCATGGTTTTGCTTCGAAAGTAACTTCTACGTTTGGAAGAAAGTACATTTGTGAATGTATTTTCTGAGGAATGAAAATGCTGAAATCAAAACAGAGGAACAAGTTATCCCAAGTCCAATCTGCGAATCAGGACAACAGTGATGGATGTAGACTTCGCTATGCATCCAATGAGCATACTGTTAAGTGCTTCCACTAATTCAAAAGTAATAATTCAAACACTATATGCTTTGTAGAGTTACAGATATCATGTTCACACTTTTGTAATATTTGAAAACATGACAGCATGTAAAATATACATTTTAAGTATTTTAGTAATGTATTTAATATGACTAAAGATTTTTTTTTGTTTAACAGGAATTTGAACCCAACGATCTCCAGTTTTACGCGTTGGCGCACTAAACCATTATGCTATTTAGGGAATTACAGGAAAATACAGAAATATATCTCTTTTCAAATACCTGTGTATCTCTATTAGTGAATTTCTATTCACATTAAAATAAGGCCACTTCAACTTAAGAATGGTAATTTATTCCGTGCCATATCAGCTAATTATAAACGTAATATTGAATGTAATATAGTCACGCTTTCAATTTGCATGTAATGGTTAATACAATTAAAGAGAAATTCTGCCTAAACCGGAATTTGAACCTAAGATCCCCAGCTTTACGCGCTGTTGCACTAAACCATTGTGCTACTTATGTAATCCCGGTAGGGAGACAAATCTTTCTGTATTTGAAAAATAAAACCTTCAGTTTTATTAATTATTATATCCGAACAGCAAGCCTGAGCACATTAACGTCTGTAATTAGCTGATATGGCATTGAATAAATCTCCATTATAATGTCTTCTTAGTAGAAGCAACCCTGTTGTAATCTAAATATAAATTCTCTAATAAGAATATATGGGATTTAAAAATAGAGAAAGATTTGTATCTGTTCTTGGATTGCCTAAGTTACACAATAGTTTAGTGTGCCAGCGCATAAAGCTTGGGTTCAAATCCCGGTTCACGCAAACACTTTTCTCTTTAGTTTATTAACTATTGCATCCGAAAAGAAAGTGTCCGAGTACATTACATTTATTATTATGTTTGTAATGTATTTAAGTATAATAATAATAATACTAATAATAATAATAATAATAATATTACGAGTATTTGAGAATAAAGTTCTTAGGACCATTTTTGGACCACAGAGAGATGAACAGACAGGTGAATGGAGAAAACTACATTATAGGAAGCCGGATATAATAAGAACAGTTAAGACTGCAATGGGCAGGACATGTGGCACGAATGGGGAATGAAAGACGTACATAGAAGCTTCTTTTAGGAAGACAAAAGGGATAACGCCCAGTTGGTAGATCAAGAATGAGATGGGAGAATAAAATTAACTATGATTTGAGGGAAGTAGATTATACAGGGAATGATTGGAAAAGATTAGCTCAGGATAGGGATGTATGGAGAGATTATGTCCACGCGGCCATGAACCTACGGGTTCGATAGTGCCAGTGAGTTAGTTAATAATATTCAATCCAATATTCTAAAATAGAATGCTTGCACTCGAGCTGTCTAGAAAAATAATGGCCCATGATTGTAAAAGAGTTGGACTACACTAAACGATTTTTGTTTCAGTGGGTTAACAATACCTAACGTATTAATAACACAGGGCAACGATTTTTTTTCTCAGAAAGAAAAATATGTGATTCTGATAGTATTTTGTCTCCTGAATTCAAATATGATATCGGTTTTTCACCATCACGAAAGCTTTCGGAGAGAGAGGAATTTATAATTTCAAACACTTTAATATTTTCTACATTCGTAACTACACAATTTTCGAACATTCGGACTCACCTAGAAAGTATGAAATTACGAATTTTTGCTATATTTCGCCTGTGGAACATCCCTCTTGATGATCCAACAATAATCGGCCAGCATGTTAGGATTCTATTTGCCTTGATATCTCTTTTTCATAGCTCAAATCTCCTGATGAAAGTGTTCCCTGTTTTATTTTACAATAGACAAATGGACGAAAAAAAAGTTGATTAAAAAATAATTATTTAAATCCATTAATTGAAATTGAAATAAGAAAAACTGTGGATGATGGAGAAATTCCGAATACTATTTGAAAACACGATACAAACTGCATTAAGTACAATAATTGGTACTCATGAGACAAAAATCACGTTGACCAGTGTAATTACTTTGTTGAGCAACTTGAAGATTACATAAATAACTCAAGATGTCGCTTTAATTTTAACACCTTAAAATTCAATTGTGATATAACAGTTTCTAACATACAGTAGTAAAACAATTACACATAGACGTGGTCCACAATTGGTATCCTTCTTCTTTATCTCAATTTAACCTTTCACCCTATAGGTACTTTTACATGCCACACGCCAGCCGGACTTCAATTTGTATAAATACATTTAATGACTAATTTACTAGACCTGCTCTTCCTTCATCTAATATCTGCAAAAAATCCCAAATCCCCTTTCATATAAAAATGTAAAGTGTTCCCTCAATGTCGCTCTTTCCACTCATGTAGGTGAATTTTGCTTTACAATGTTTCACTTCAGCGAGAGAAAAGAAGTTAGAGCTTGCTGCTGTTCCATTATTTATTCCTTTCCCTACTTCACTTCTATTTACGTGCGTTCCCAGTTCAATGTTTGCTTTCGCCTTGCTTCCTTCTTCTTCCTTTCGTTCGTCAGTTTATAAACCAAAGCAAGATGTTCTTAGAACTTATGCAGTATACGGTCACCCTTCCTCCTCTCCGTGTCTGCAGTACACATACATACACACATTACGCATCTTTAGAGACATAGAATCTGAATAAGTATACGTGGGCTTGGTTGAGAAGAATACAGTGGATTAGATTAGCTTCTCCTTCGTATAACACAACATTTTCTTTCCTCGACCTTTGAATTTGCTACGTAGATTTATTCTCACAGACCCACTCTACTACCATTGCTTTATCTTATGGCATTATTCATACTTCTCTACAAATTGAACTTTTGCCTCATCCCTCTGCAATGTTTGGTTTTCATGTCCTTGTCTGCTTTCCATGTATTCTAAAAAAATATATAGTTATACCTGCTAAAACGCACAAATAAAACAAAAGATAACAAATACTATGCTATGTGCAAATCTTAAAATTGATATCCATACATCCATAGTAATTCTGCCCGAAGGCAGGTCCTTCACTGCAATCATAGCATTTTCATGCTATGCTTGCAGCTTTACAAGGGAATTGTAGGTGTGGTAGCTTCCCGTTGCTTTCCACACCGATGAAGGATGTTGATGATGATAATGATAAGGATGATGATGGTGGCCATATAATTTCGGGGACCGTTTGGGCCTTAAAGGTTTCCTGGCATTTGTCTTACAGGTGAGGAAAAACCCCGATAAAAACCTCACCCAGGAAAACTGCCCCCACCGGGGATTGAACCCGGGCCCGCTGCGTGACAAGGCAACACGCTACCTCGAGACCACAGCGGTGGACAACATTGATATAATAGCTTACTTTTCATAGAAAAGCGAATATTGTGAAGGAAGGTTAGTTCTAAGGAGTTAACGCGATTCAATTTATAACGTCTTTGAGTTTTTCAATTGTTCATTACAAATCTTTGTTGAGACAAAACAATAAATGTCTTACATGCATTATAACATTTGAATTAGGCGTATTCTGGTAACAATATTTAAAGTGAAGACAAAAACTTGCTGTGCCAAATTAGTACGAACCATTGAACGCTCCACAAATTAATCCACAAATAAGAACATGTTTATTTATTTTATATTTCTTTTTTTGCCTTAATTTATCATCTATATTTGTAAGAACGTTTGCATACCACACGTCAGCCAGGCCTTACAGGGACATTACCTGTCGAGAGAGGATTTTTGAACTTTGGAACTCACACTTCATTGACAACATAAGGACGTAAATGTCCCACAGGATGAGTGATCAGCTCAATGTCAGAGCCAGAGAGCGGGCATTTTAGACAAGACACATCATTCACTCATACTAAACAAGGCGAATATGTTGTGAATTATAGCGATGGTCAAACTGCGTTATTTGGACTTTAAAGTTTCTGACATTAGTCTTACAGACGAAGAACTCCCCCCAAAAAAATAAAGAAAGAAAGAAAAACCTCATCCAGGAAACTTTTCCGACCAGGGGTCGACTCCGGGCCCGCTTTGTCTGCGGGAATGCAGAGTACATGGTAAGTTTTATTACTAGTGAAAAAGTAAAAAAATCGATAATCAAAAATTGTTTCTATTCACAATTACACATCTGTGAGCCTAAACAATCTATAAAATAGTAATAAGTTTCTTACGACCATGAATATTTCAATAAAATAGGAAGGCGATCTTGAACTATTGTTAGAGAGGCATTACACGGAAAATGGTATTCATAGCATCCATAATTTTACATCAATATAATTTAGCAGGTAGATAGCCGAGCAAATATGTTAACAATGCTTATTTATTACTGTGTACATAGCTAAACAGAGGGTACCCCAGTAATGCGTGTACGTCTTTGTTACAACAACATCCCATGGGAATAAGGCATTGTTTCGTTAACAGGCAGACCCAAACTCTCGCCAAATGTTTTATGATTATACCGAGCAAGCATTAATGTAGTCCTAATATTTCTTCCAGAACAACACCTACCTGAGTTAGGATATGGAACAGAAGGGCTATTCTAAGATCAGTATCTCACACCTCAGTAATTACAGCAACATCGTTAAAGCAGCCTTCGAAATGTGTGCCGTAAATTGGGAAATACGGATGAATAGAGGGACAAAACTGGAAAAAAAAAAAAAAGTTACTAAATGAACTCTGTCAATTTTTTATTGTGTCTATGGTAATGGCACAAGTGCAGTTAAATTGGTGATACTCTTTTACACCATCCGTTTGGCACCTGCATATTTTGATTGTTTTATTTCTTGGATTGACAGCCCTTTAAATCAGGAGTTATTTTCGGGGTAATGTTGTTCCTTGAAATTTTCTATAATACAAGATTCTTGCTAGATTGATTTGTTGTTGGATTGATATTGTCATTTCAGTGTATTTTTGTGAGTGTTATTATTCCATAATTTTTTATTATCTTTATTTTAAATGCTGCAATCGAATTTATTTTTTTGGAATTATCTAATTCTCCTATTTAAGATCCTACATACCTCGATTCCCAATTATTTATCATCCCGTTTCCAGTATCTATCCTCAAACCATAACTTAAACACAAGATCACAACATAGTCTCTTGCTTAATATACCGCAACATAGGACATCACATCACTCCATGTCATATACCATCTTCACTTCTCGCAACTGGAATTCCCTACCACAAGAAAGAAATAAGGGGCTGCCGGACATTGGCATCTTTTAAAAGAAATCTAAATTTCTATTTGCTCTAAACTCGACTTCATTATTATCCAGTGTAAGGTATATATATTAATTGGTGTTTCTCGTATAATGTATCATATTTATATTATTATTATAATAATAATAATTATTATTATTACTATTATTACTATTATTATTATTATTATTATTATTATTATCGTATCATTATTGTTATTACCCTATAAAATGTTGTTTGTACATGACATTTACATTGGTGCATTTAATGTATCTTTAACTGTTTATAATTATTATAGTGTATATCTATATTTGTCAAATATTTATTTGTATTTGTGCTGGTTGAGTGGAAGAGAGGGCCTTATGGCCTTAACTCTGCCAGAATAAATAAAGTATTATTATTATTATTATTATTATTATTATTATTATTATTATTATATATTTTTTGGTTAAATTGGGATAAATAGGGACAAGATGAAAACTATCAAAAGGCTATTCAATAAAACATTGTGACGCGACTGTTTTCATTCCTTCATAGACTCCAGTCAAATTTTATTCTTAGGGTTCCATTTTTCAAATTATTTTCAACCATTTACAATGAATTCTACATTTCTACTCCTGTGAAGTTGTATTCTTAGGGTTCCATTTTTCAAATTATTTCCCACCATTTACAATTATTTCTATATTTTTCCAACTATTATTTCAATATAATTTTCTGTCATATTTAACTACATACGTAGCATGAAAACGTGGCAGCCAAATTTATTTTAACGGATATTCTAAGCAAAAACAAGGTCGTGTTCCAGTACAGCCAACATAGAGTAGGCCTATATACTAATTAACTGTACACATATACTACAGAATTTCAGAACTTACAATTTATTTCTGAGCGTTGCTTTCTTTCAGAGGTTAGAGTGCTTAAATTGCGTTACGTTAGGTTTAGGTTGGTCTTTCACAGGATACAGTACTTAAGTTCCATTATGTTAGCTTTAAAGTTCGTTAAATATCGTGTATATGTTGGCTACATCCCGCGATTCTATAGTGTAATCCACTTCGCGTTTTTTGGTGAATTCGCATGGTGTGTGATTGGAACATAGAAAAAAAATTGTTCGCGTCACATGTTGTAAAGAATCCCCTATCGAAATAATCACATGTTATGTGAAACATAGATACTTGTGTTTGTTATTAGTAAGAAGTGAATTTGACTTCAATACTAACAATTTAATAATACTGTTTGTAAATCTAACTTAGATTGAGCTAACTTTTGGGTTATTTCATCTATAATAATAATAATAATAATAATAATAATAATAATAATAATAATAATAATGTTTTATTTATTCTGGCAGATTTAAGGCCATAAGGCCTTCTCTTCCACTCAACCAGCTAAAATACAAATAAATATTTGGCAAATATGCATATACACTATACTAATTATAAACAGTTAAAGATATATTAAATGTAGCAATGTAAATTTCATCTACAAACAACATTTTATACGATAATAACAATAATACTTACGATAATAATAATAATAATAATAACAATAATAATAATAATAATAATAACAAGAATAAGAATAAGAAGAAGAATGTAATAATAGTAATCTATTTGTGATATCTAGTATAAACAAGTACTTTGATCAATAGTATATCGCCCTCTTAATGAGAAGGTGATTAGGCAGTTCAGGCAGTTTCACGTGATGTCCACATGAAGGGCAAAATTAAATTTTGAAATTTTAAAGTCAGCTCTACATCAATACGTGACAAGAGCAATTATAGAAACATCAATGATGGGCAAAATTTTGAGCTAAATAAAAAAGTGATCATAGTTATAAAATATTATCCTCCTGTTCCTCACCATTAAACTCTTTATTCAAGAGATCAGGCAAAAATTATCCCCATCGTTCAATGACCTTCCCATCCTCGGTGAAATCAATAACATATGCAAAAAACAAACCAATGCAAGCGAGGTTTTGGTATTGCTTACTCAGTCTTTTCTGGAATAGACAATAGTATTGAAGAAGAATGAGAAGGAATCAAAACTATTATAACAGACTAATCGGAAGAAACAAATCTAAAGCTGAGACCAAGAATGTTGAGTAGCGTTAAAGGAGAGAGATGCAGCACGGGCTAAAATACTCTAGAGGGCAAGAGAAAGTGTTAAAGTTTTAAAGGAAAACGATCATTCAGAAGCAGTCCCAGCAGAATCATTACAAAGAAAAAGACGACTGGGAAAAATAAGAAAATAATATAAATGTAAGTTAACTATAACACTGAGCAACAAAAAATAAACATTTTTTTGTCGCAGAAAGAAAAATATGTGATTCTGACAGTGTTTTTTCTCCTGAATTCAAATATGATATCGGTGTTTCTCCGTCATGCAAGGTTTCCGAGAGACAGACATGTATATTTTCAAACACTTGAATATTTTCTACATTCGTAACTACACAATATTCGAACATTCGGACTCACCTAGAAAGTAAGAAATGACGATTTTCTGCTATATTTCGCCTGTGGAGCATCCCTCTTAATGGTCCAACAATAATCGGCCAGCATGTTAGGATTCCATTTGCCTTGATATCTCTTTTCCATAGGTGAAATCTCCTGATGGAAGTGTTCCCCGTTTTATTTTACAAAGTACAAATGGACGAAAAAACGTTTATTAAAAAAATAATTATTTAAATCCATTAATTTAAATTGTAAAAAAAGTGTGGGTGATGGTGAAATTCCGAATACATATTTGAAAACACAATAAAAAACTGCATTAAGTACAACTATTGGTACTCATGAGACAAAATTCATGTTGACCAGTGTAATCAAATAAAAAAAAACTAAAATTTATAAAACTTTGATTTCAACTTAGGACCAGGTTTGTAGAAATGAGTATGGAAAAATATCAAAAAAGACTTGTGAAGGAGGTAAATTGTGCCCCAGTTGTCCCACAGATATTTGTTTAAGGATTAAAATAAAAATTAGCAAATGTCCCACGTTACCCCAACTTTGGGGAAATATGGACATGTACAAAAATTACATGTATATCGAGGGGAATACTGTTAGAGTTACACTATTACAACCAAAATACCATCAGTACAAAAAAATTACTTAAAATTCAGCTGTAATAGAAAAAAAAAACTGAATATTTTTAATAAGCAATAATTCAATACCTGGAAAATTAAATGCCCACATTCGGTTTTATAAATATTACACATGTGGTAGTTCTCTGCAGCCTCTTTTTGGCCTTCACGTGTTTCTTATAAGTTTTGTTATCTTTTTTTTTAGAAATACTTGTGAGCAATATATTTGGGGTAACCTTTGTAAACATGATTATGTAAATATGCTACAATCTGCAGTGTCGCGGGTACGAGTCCCGGTGTGGTCAGGTCTTTTAAACTGGGGTAAAACGTTCAGTCAGCACAAAGGATCTGTGGTTGACTCAACTTCTAACGGAAATCAGCACTCGATGTATGTTCTGGAGTAAAGGCGACCATCACGCAGGGTTATCACCCGGCTGACATATCTTATCGATTATCTATAAAGGTGGGAGCCTTAACCTCCTGTGACACCAAGGGTCTCCTTAGGCCTGTGGCGGGATCACTTTATATATACAGAGTGACCCAATTATGATCTTCACCTCCGAAAAACAACAATTACAACTTAAATAACATCGAGAGGGACATCTAATGCACAAGTTTCTTTTCGGAATAAAATAATTTGTGCTCGTTTTTACACGTCCCGGTGACATAAAAAACATTAAAATAGTCAATTGTGAGTAGGCGTAGCTAACGTGACATTTACGTTATAAAATGTAAGTGGTTCCCATTTAACACACGAAAATGGACCGTCATATCTTTAAGTTTATTTGATTTTGAAGACAAAACATATTATGTGTACGAGATTTCCCCCCTTAATATTATTTAAGTTGTAATTGTCTCCTTTTTGTAGACCTATATAAATATCTTTAAGAGAGGTGATGGATGAAATTTTCGACATTTTCGGTCAAATTTAGCAATTTTTGTTTTTTGTATTAATTTTTTTATTATATACAACTTTCCTGATTAGAGGATTGCCTCAAGGAAAAAGTGATACAGACAATTAATTTTTTGAATTTATGAAATACATTTTGTAAATACATTAAAAATTCAAATTGTAGGCCTAATTGAAGTATTCCTACTACAAAGTAGAAATTGTGTAAAAATGGTTCCTTAAAATTGAAATCGATCCTCTAATGGCAGCGATGGCAATTTTAGAAAGATACACCCTGTCCAAATCTAAGGAATACCAAAAATTTGGCTAGGAATCCTGGTATAGTACCTCTTGCCCCGATCATCAATCCTGTGACTGTTAATACTATCTACTATGTACCTTAAAGTATATGTTGGTGAGGGTTCAGTGCCCTATGGCGCTTGTAAGTCTCCCTAATGACTGTAGGAGGACATGTATGCTACATTTTCAATTTAACTGCATGCAAACGTTCAAATAGACTTTTCCACACTTTTATATTCATTGCATTCCAGTACATTCAAATCAACATAGCACTGCAAATTTAATGATAGAAGCACGACATTTTCACTGTATGTCCCACACACTATGGCTAATAATTCTGTGCATGGATTTTGAAACAACATTGATAGTTTTTTAAATAAAAAATAAAATATGTGTAGTAATTAAAAAAATAATATGCAGAGGATGTATATATTTTTTCTTCCTTTATTATAATTCTATAGAAAAGTTAATGCATAGTGTTGTTCTAAATAGGTCAGTGGTCGTGTAGAAAATAAATATTAAAAATTATGAACTAATTAAAATTTTTAATATGCAAATTTTTAAATGGATATTCTTTAATAACTCGAAACCTTTTAAGCCTAAAAGTATGATACTTCAGTATAATATTATATATTATGGTGTCAACAGCACGTACGGCTTACTGCCCGTGCGACCCATATTTGTAAATAATATTGTAAATATCTTACTTTTTGTCTAATAAAGTCCTACTACTACTACTACTATATATATCATGGCATGAATGTGTGTACAACAAATCAAGTATGTAGCTTAAAAATGTAGAAAATATAAATTTTACCCAACAACCCCCTTAACGCAGCATAAGAGGTGAAAGTTTTAAGTGGGCCACTATATATACACGGTGAGTTTTAATTACACTGACAAACTGCAGGGACAGATTTCTGACTGTAAATGGAGTAATGTCCTATGAATAAGTGTCCATAAATGCATCGCTGCACGGTAGATGGCACTGACGAATAACATTTTTCTCTCGACTTGTTGCATGGCCTGCTATATCACCGGACTTAAACCCCCTACATTTTTACCTCTGGGGGCATCTGAAAAGTATTGTGTATGCTGAATGTTCCTGACGTGCTTACCCTTCAACGGTGTGTCCACGTCGCCTGTGACGTTATTCGAAGAGATGCCGGAACATGGGAAAGAGTGAGGCAATCCATTATAGGACGTGTGAACGCTTGCATTGCATCCCATGGAGGCCATATTGAACATCTATTGTGACGTGGATGATATTATCCTATGTACTGTATGCCGGGACGACTTTTTTGTCGTTTCACGCATATCGTTCATTTCCGGACACATATTTATAGGACATTTTTCCTTCATTTCCTGTCAGGAATCAGTCCCTGAAGTTTGTCGGTGTTATATATATATATATGGAATTCATTCTATTATTTGTTTCTTTTGTGATCTCTTAAAAATATAGCTATAGACCTAAAAAAATACCATCTCTAGTTTCAGTGTGTTAACACTTTTTGTTATAGTCCATAATATTAAGGAACCATATATCAGTGTAGGAACTCGTAGTGTTCAATAAAATTTTAATCAAGTTTGTTTTGTGTGTTTTTTTTTAGTTCTTCTCATTGTACCAACAATATGTAGAAATTTCTCCAACTATATTTTAGTTTATAGGTATGATACTGCATACCCTAGATATTTAAAAGTTATCACTAGTTAAATTATTTGTATGTTATTCAATCATAATTTTTGTTGTTTTATGTTAGGTTGTAATACATTCTATTGACTCCGTTTTTTCAGTTAATATATTTAAAATATAATTCTGAATCAATTTCCATAATATGAGAGTTTCAATTATTCGTACTACAATTCTATACGTAAAATATAATTCATATATATCATATGTCTACAGGGTTATTCATACGTCTCTCCAGGGTTATTAAACGTTAGTACCGGTAATTCAATACCATACCTATGTCAGGTACAGTAAAACTACTTAAATCAGCGGATCCAGAATATTTACAAGTTTGTTGTGTTCATTACAGATGCTCATGTGTGCACATAGTGTCGCGGCAGGTGTCGATTATGAATTCCATTATTGCCACGTAAGTCAAAACAATCCATCCGCCTATTTTTTATATGTTTACTAGCTAATGTCCTGTGTGCACAGCTACGCCTAAAAAATTGAAATATGTTTTTTTTATTTTTAAGATTCTAAACAGGAAATCCATTTTAAGCGGAAACCTTTTTACAGCGTTGCAGTGGCTCTCACTTTGCCCGCTATTGTGCTTGCACCGGCGGGGAGCGCGTTCCGTTACTACCGGCAAATGAAGACAGAAGCTACAAAATACAAGTGACTCAACTAATTTAGATTATTATAAAAAATAGGCCTACACATAGAGGCTTATTGCTCACCATTTATTTCAGATATTGTTGAAAATGAACCCCGTCCGCAGTAAGACATGACTCACATAGATTAAACAAATTATCTGCCACTTTCTGTAATTCCGTTTCGGTAATAGACTGCATTGCACATATTATTTCGACCTTAAGTTCTTCTAAAATATGAGCATTATTTCGGTAAAATTTTCCCTTTAGGTATCCCCAAAGATAATAACCAGAGTAAGTTAGGTCCACTGATCCAGGTTGCCATAAACCTGTGCTAATTATCCTGTCATCGAAAATTTCACGTAAAGTTTCCATAGAATTATCAGCGGTATGCACCATCCTGTTGAAAATATCCATAATTATTTTCTTCCTGTGTCAATTCAATAAGAAATGGACGCAACATTGTAGTCACATAAACAGCTGAGTGTACACGGTTTTCAAAAAATATAGGCCCTAGTATGATGATGATGTAGAAGATTTCCGGGCTGTTGGCCGTGGTCTTGAGGCTTGTAGTTCCCCAACGTTTCGCCAGAGACTGCGTCCGGCATCCTCAAGGGCTGTCTTGAGACTGGGGACGTTGGGGAACTACAAGCCTCAAGACCACGGCCAACAGCCCGGAAATCTTCTACAGGTTCATCATAGTAACTCCGGCCGTGAAAGCCCAAGTCTAATAGGCCCAATTATCCGAAGTACGCTTACCACACATCAAACCCCTATTTTAATGTGATGTAAAGGCACTTCCTGTATAATATCCGAGTACTTCACATTCACACATTTTGGGAATTTACGTGCCTCGTCAGACATAAACATTAACTGTGGATCCAAAATTCCATTATATACACTTCCAAGAAACCAGTTACAGTACCTTATTCTTGCGCGAAGTCTGCCTGTGTAAGTTCCTGCACAAACCTTTGTTTATAAGGCCGAAATTTCAGCAGTCTGTTATGCAAGTAGTATTTTCATTGTGTCGAACTTGTATTGTATTGTATTGTAAGCCTATGTTTTCCCTTTACAGAGATTTAGGCGCTCTCCCCCTAAAGGGAAGAATTTGAACCATACTAATTCAGTTACACTTGTTTTCGTATAGATGTCATTTTTGAGTGGTACGTGGTCAGCGTTCCGCCTCATACTGACATCTAGGAAACCAAGGTAGTACTAGGACCGGAAAATTCGGTATATTTTGCTTAAATGTCTTTTCATTCAGGCTTAAGGATTTTTTACGAGCCTGAAAATCTTCAGACTCGGGACCCACGACTTAAAGTCCTTCCCGGAGGACTTGCTCCTTGGATTTTTCCGTCCTAAAAAATCCATCAACCCAGAACGGGATTGAATCCGCGACCCTCGGGACCAGAGACAGGGAGCATAACCACTAGTCCACCGCGGCCGACTTATGTAGAATTTAAGAATTTAAATAATGATATTGATCTAGTCATAGATATTGTGCAAGAGTCAGAATATAAAAATATCATGTCCTGTGGTATCGAAAGTAAATATTTTTTTATAGTATATCATACAGAACTGTCATCGACATAAAGGTTGTTCTTAGGCAACATATTTTACGGGAAATAAGATTGAATAAGTGGTAAGATGGTACCAATAATTAGGAACTTCATTTTTATTTATTTGTGAAAAAAATATGTGTGCCTACCTAATCAGATACTTACGCATTTTCCAATTATGTCGATAGATATTCCTAATTTACAATTTCATTACGAACAGAATTTATGCTCCCTGCTGACTCACCGGTATATTCTGCTGTTATTTTCACCACAACATCAATGGCTAATGTAGGACATTTTTCATTAAACTGTTTGAAAATATTAAAAATAATTTGTTTCCCTCCGCTTTTCATGCACTTTCTTTTGGAAGTCTTATTATAATTATACAGAAGCATCCACTTTAAACAAGTGAAATTCCAACGTATTCTACATTGTAAAAATATAATTGTGTTCATTTAATATATTAAAATTATAGTAATATATTTAAGATTCCCCATTATAACTTACTAGCTAATTCCACTGTTACGCTTAAATAAATGAGAATTAATGTGTTTTATGTTTAGTTAAATATGTAAATGGAAACATAAATATAAATTTGTACCATAATTATTCTTAGACATCCCAGGAGGATTACTCGGCGTTGCCCGGGAATCTATATATCTCGATCTCCTTGCCATAAATGAGCAGAAAGACAAAATTCGTTATTGTGAGTTATCCGTAAAAGGTAAATAGGCTATATGCTGTCGCGAAATTTTTTGTGTTTTTTTCTTAGATATTCAATTCCGTGTGCATTCATTTCGTATATGAGTTATGATTTAGGCAGTGTGAGTCATTTAAGCGCCCAGAAAGCTACTTTTTCACTTTTGTTCAAAGGGCGATTTTAAGGGTGAAGGGGTTGAGTATTTCAACTCTCTTATAGACTATAACCTTCCCGGAAACGTCCTGTATATTTTACAAAAATCCTCATCACAATCGGTTGAACGGCACGGCACCAAATAATATACGAATAAACATGCATTTTTATATTGTAAACATACAAATTGGACTATATAAATTAATTTTCAAGTTTTTGACAACAGATAATAGACATAAGGAGTATATTATTAATAATCGTTAAATTATGACAATGTTGTTTTCAGACTTTAAAATGACAGTATTTTAAAGAATGATTATTGCTGGATGATCATCCAATTCAAATTATTCTTTAGTCGATGGATTGCCTGTTGTACTGTCAAATGTTTCCTAAGAAGTAAGAGTAGCGTTTATTTTATTAATTATTTTTTCATTAGGGTATACATGATATAATGATGTTTAATATACACCGTGTCCACAAATATAGTATCATACTTTAAAATAAAACTACGTCGCTTTGGATAATTTTGTATCTAAATGAAATTGCTGACAGAAGAGAAACTCAAAAAGTTTTTGATATACATAATAGACATTGAATGTGACGCTGCAGACATCTAAACCCATATTGACGACAAAAACATGATTAAATTTAATTTAGTTTCTGTATTGTTGTCTATTATTCTCCATTGTTAACATTGTTAACACGAAAAAAAGTTTTGCGTTTCTCTTTTGATTGTCACCAATTTCATTTAGATACGATTATCCAAAGCGACGTAGTGGTAGTTTAAAGTATGATACTATATTTGTAGACAAGGTGTATGTCAGGAGTAACTATGATTAATGTTTTGAAAGTCCTTTGTATTTTGAATTATGAATGTTCATGAATCTTTAACCAATAACACATTTTTTACATAAAAAATCAGATGCTAGTCAAGAGTCATGATAAAAAGTGGTAAAAATTACTTAATTTTTTATGAGAGAACAAAATATTCTCAATTCATCAACTGAGTTTAAAATTACAGTTTATATAGCGATTAGTAGGGCTCGGAAGTTGAGAAAAATCCACTTTATTTTTATGCCTGAAAACGAGACTCAACTTAATAAATATATATATATATATATATATATATATATATATATATATATATGGTATGATAAGAAAATAAATGCCTGGACGGGATTCGAACCCGGATCTCTGAGTCTGTATCTCAGTGTGATATCCATTACACCATCAGGCGAATCCAATTCAAGCATTCATTTTTCTTATATATGTATTATATTCTCCATTATTACTAGATGTCGCGAGAACTCAGTCTTCACTGCCATCTAGTAGCTGACTATAACAAGTAAGCAAATTAAAGAGAACATTTTTTTTTTACTTTATAGCAGTGACGCTTTATCGATGTTATAATTAAATGTTTAACATTGAGCAATGCAAGCTTAATATGGTATGATAAGAAAAATAAATGCCTGGACGGGATTCGAACCCGGATCTCTGAGTCTGTATCTCAGTGTGATATCCATTACACCATCAGGCGAATCCAATTCAAGCATTCATTTTTCTTATATATGTATTATATTCTCCATTATTACTAGATGTCGCGAGAACTCAGTCTTCACTGCCATCTAGTAGCTGACTATAACAAGTAAGCAAATTAAAGAGAACATTATATATAGGCCTATATTTGGATCATTGTATGCTAAGAAATGGTGGGTTTTATTTGTCCTATTTTCGACGGTTTCTGGCTTACTGGTCCTTTGTTAGTTTCTTTTTAGGTCTTTATGGCTTTTTCTGCAACTTTACCTTCTGTTGACTACATTTATACCATTTGTATAATTCAAGGATCTGCAGAAATATAGTCTCAATTCCAACTTCTTTTATAAGAACTATCCAGTTTTACTTTCCAAAGACTTTTCACATTGCAAGAACTTCCGGTCCGTGAGAAACTAATACACCTTAAAATGAATATATAGTTATATTTAACCAGCTTACTGACCGCCTGATACCATTGCGGGTTCGCTAAATTCATTATAGGTGGGGAAAATATTTCATTCTAAATTCTGAAAGATTTTTTTAATGAACACACAATTTCCTTCTGAACTGTGTTGAATTAAAAAATAGAGTATGAAAGAACAATAATTTCAGTTGTCAATTTTTTTTTTCGCAATATATGTGCATTTCACTAGAATTTTGTACATTTAAACATTTTATTACATTAATTAAAAAAGCTGTTTAAACTAAAATTATTTAATTTTAATTACTTTATACGTCTTTTTTTCAGTTTTTAGGTCTTCTTTAGAACATCTTTAGTTCTTTTAAAGACAAGTTATAGGTCCTCAACTACAGAGCACTAGTAATTAGATTTTATACTTTAGCCTATAAGTTACTTCAATTTACTATTATTTTTGCCTAAAGAGAGACAATCAGACAGGCGAATGGAGAGGACTACAAAACAGTGAAGTTCATGACATTTATACATTATTATTTCACATAATTATTCGCACTTAGTTTCAAGCAGGTTTCATAGCAGTACAACCCTCGGAAGGGGACCCTGAAACATCGGAGTCCGTTGTTTCAGGGTCCCCCTTTAGAAGGTTACACTATAATGAAAAACGAGTTTGAGAGAACAAAAGATAAATAATTGACATGACTTTTATACGAAACCAGATAAAATAAGAACAGCCAAGTCACACAGACTGCGATGAGCAGGACATGTGACACGAATGGGGAATGAAAGGAGGGGACCGAAGTTTCTTGTAAGAAAACTAGAGAAAAAAGTTCAGTCGGTAGATGGGATTATAACATTAACCATGATTTGATGAAGTAGATTATACAGGAGATGATTGGAAAACATTAGCTCAGGGTATTCATGGACAGCTTATGTCCGAGAGGCCATGATTTGATAGTGCCAGTGAGTTAGTTAATTATTTGTTATTTTGAGAACTGATATTAAAATTGCTTACGTTGGCAAACCTGCACATTCCTATTGGATCCTTGTACATGTGAATTGTTTTCACTATACTTTCTTAGACTTCATTTATCCTCATGTACAAGCTGCCAATATTTAACGAAGAGAGAATAATAAATACTGCTTAATATCGTCGGATGACATGCTTCATCTTTCTGTGACGTGACGTTTGACGTCACAGCGATTGGTCAATACAGATCGTCGTAATTTCCGAGTTCTGCTGTTTGAAATAAATTGTCAAATATTTTACTGAAAATAATTTAATGTTTTATGTATGCTGAATATTTTAATAATTCATGTATTTCTGCGTTAGTTTATGCTTATATGTAGTACTACTGGCCGATAGCGAGGAGATACTAAAGGACAACACGCACACACTATTGAGCAACACTAATAAATTAGGACTGGAAGTAAATATCAGTAAAACTAAATATATGGTCACACGTAGAAATCCAGTATATAATGGAAATGGACAGCTAATGACAAATGAGGGAAATTTTGAGGAAGTGGCTGAATTCAAATACCTAGGAACAACAACCACAAATAGTAATGAGAGACACAAAAAAATTAAGCACATGCTCAATTCTGGAAATGCGTGCAATTATGCATTATAGAGACTTTTGATGTCCCAACTCCTTTAAAAAAACGTTAAACTGAAAATATATAAAACTATTATTCTACCAGTTATATTATATGGATGCGAAACATGGACTCTTACTTTAAGGGAGGAAAGTAAATTACGAGAATTTGAGAATAAAGTACTTAGGAAAATTTTTGGACCCAAGAGAGATGAACAGACAGGTGAATGGAGAAGACTATATGGTCTTTATAGGAAGCCAGATATAATAAGAACAGTTAAGTCTCATAGATTGAGCAGGACATGTGGCACGTATGGGGAATGAAAGACGTGCATGGAAACTTCTTCTAGGAAAGCCAGAAGGAAAACGCCCAGTTGGTAGACCAAGAATGAGGTGGGACAACAATATTAACTATGATTTGAGGGAAGTAGATTATACAGGGAATGATTGGAAAGCATTAGCTCAGGATAGGGATGTATGGAGAGCTTATGTCCGCGCGGCCATGAACCTACGGGTTCGATAGTGCCAGGGAGTAAGTAAGTAAGTAAGTAAGTATGTATTTCTGCAAATGGGATTAAATTTACCCGACTCACATATAAACACGAAAAGACACGCATTGTGTTCAATAGTACAAGTTACATAAAAAATAAAAAGCAATAATATTTCCCCAGGTTATGGTCAACGGGTGTGAGTTAGAAAATGGTGTTGCTACATCGATCACTGTCAGTGCTACCACTATTGACACGTCCCCGACTATTTCCACGAATGTATCTTCCTGAATACAAAATTCTCAAGGTTTGTTTCACAAATTGAACATCCCAGAATTAATTACCGTAAACCAAATCTACTTTTCTTATTACATTTTCCAAAATCCACAATATTTGTAAGAAAGCTCCGTGGGCTACACTAAACTTAGAAAAAAAAATTAATTCTAAGCAAATCAAACTATGCTGAATAACACACTAAATCGTTTCAATGTAAATTAAATCCTAATTTTTAGAATATCATTGAACAATCTAAAATTGTAAATAATTATTTATAACGAAAATGGATCCCCAGGATGCGTATCAGCACTTCATATGGTGGACGAATTGGAAAGCTAGGTTGTGTTTTCTCGGGGATCCTCCCTTTTTTTTTTTTGCCAAAAAAATTCTTCAGTTAAATATACGTGTTATTCATTTCGTCATTTTATTTCATCTGTCCATGTGTTTATGTGGTAGACCTGATCAGCCCACATCCTAGTATATCGTACACTTAATTATAGGGGCATCATCTGACCTCGTCATTGGAACTGGCATAAAGTCGGACACAATAGATGAAATGTAAAGGGTTTGTTAGGTTGGAGTCCAGTTGAGTTGATTATGTTAGGTTAAGATTGATATTATTAGGTTAATATTGGTTGTTATACTTTTAAGTTGGGTATGGAAAAAATATTTTGCTCAATTTTCTATTTTTTTTGTGAATTGAGCGAATATATGTGTTAATGTGGCCTATTTTGAATTGAATTACACACTACCTCACCAGATCACTTTACGGTTGATGATACACTCTTGTATTGTTCTTTTTAGTGTTCCTGTTATATAATTAAACTTCTTTAATTTGTTATTAATATCTGTTTCCGTTTTATATGATATTTCGCAACATAGGAAATTATATTTTGTCACTTGTTCTATTGGTTTATTTTCTAATACTATCTAATAAATGTACACACTACTAGATCACAAAAAAAATGAAGACATCTTAGAAGAATTACATGGAATCTTTAGAAAACAACATTTCTGATTATAAGTCAAGATGGATGCAACATGTTCATCGAATGGAAGATCACAGAATACCCAAACAAATGTTAAGATATCAACCTGCAGGAAGAAGAAGACCAGGACGTCCACTCAAAAGACTTCTGGATGGTGTTTCTCTTGAGGCCGAAACAGGTCAACAAATGGCCTAAATTCGTGAATGTACTATGATGATGATCTAAAAAATGTCTACCGCTGTCGTCTCGAGGTAGCGTGCTGCCTTGTCACGCAGCGGGTCTGGGTTCGATCCCCGGTCAGGGCAGATTTCTGGATGAGGTTTTTATCGGGGTATTTCCTCACCTGTAAGACAAATGTCAGGAAACCTTTAAGGCTCAAACGGTCCCCGAAATCATATGGCCATCATCACCATCCTTATCATTATCACCATCGTCACCATCATCCTTCACCGGTGTGGAAAGCAACGGGAAGCTACCACACCTACAATTCCCTAATAAAGCTGCAAGCGTAGCATGAAAATGCTATGATTGTAGTGAAGGATCTGCCTTCGGGCAGAATTACTATGGATGGATCCAATAAATACATATTCACATATTAAGACACAAGGGGGATTTTACAGAACACCTAATTCATTGCCACGATCATATTCGAAGGCGCATTGATCTAGAGGATCATCTCTATCCTCAGGTAATATTTTCAATAATAACTCTTTGCGTAAGTCCACCACTGTGGTCTCGAGTCACGCAGCGGGCTCGGGTTAAATTCCCGGTCAGGACAAGCTTCCTGGATGAGGTTTTCTCGGGATTCTTCCTCACCTGTAAAACAAATGTTAGGAAGCTTTGAGTTCCAAAAGGTCCCCGAACATCATCTGGTCATCATCATGGTGTGGAAAACAGCGGAAAGCCACCACGCCTATATATGTACTTCTCTAGTAAAGCTGCAGAGCATAGCATGAAAATGATATGATTGCAGTGAACGACCTGTCCCAGGGAGAACACTATAGAATCTCTACATAATGTACCTTCCTGAAATCAGTACTTAAATTATTCTAGTACTTTCCATATATAACCCTTCTTCTTCTTCTTAAACTTAATTTGTAGGATTTTCATCCTGTTTATTTCCAAAATCACTCCTCGAAGGAAGACGTACTGGATGTACATTCACTGTCTATCCATCTCTTGGCAGGTCTTCCTCTTGTTCTTCTCCCGTCCATTGATCTATCTTCTTTAGCTCTTTTTGCAAGCCGGTTTTCTTCCATTCTTTCTATATGACCCTTCCAATATTTTCGTCTATCTATAATAAATTTGGTTATGTCTTGAATATGGCAGTTGTCCCTAATTTCTGTGTTGTGTATTTTATCAAATAATGTTTTCCCCATATACCCCACAAATCTTAATTTATTATATATTAAGCTATCTACCAAAAACATGTATTTTAATTTGCTGCAAGTTTAATTGTAAAACTCATAATAACCCTACACCTTGAGAGTGGAGTAGTAGAGGCGAAATGAAAATCGATTCACTGTCTGTTTAAATGAATAACGTATTAAATAATGCCAATCACTCTTGACAACATTCGACAAGGCGTTTGTAAATTAACTTTACACAACTGCCTTTCAGGCTGACAGTGTAGTTGAGCGTGACGTATTGCAGACAGACCACAATACTCTCTCACCTCACACTACTCTGCAACGGCAATCTCTAAACTAATGCGTTCAATTTTTTTGTGAAATTTAAATTTTGAATTTAGGGCACTTAATACATTTTGATATTAAAATATGAAATGTTATTTAAAAAATCGACAAAAAATATAAATTGGATTTTTAAATAATTTATTTAAAATATTAATACAAAAAAAAGACAAAATAGAGGTGTAAGTCAAGGATGTCCGCTTTCATCCTCCCTTTTTAATATCCTTTTTAATATTTATATTGACGATATCATATATAATTGGCAGATAAATTTGGACTCACATTTCAAAATAAGGAATAACGTCTTAGACACCTTAATTTTTGCAGACGACCAGGTTCTCATATCTAGCTCAGAATATGGCCTACAGAAATTATTCTTTCAATTAAATAACATTACACAGAATTATAATTTCAAAATATCAATAAGTAAAACGAAAATCTTAGTTTTTAAAGGATCAGATATCGTAAGATATAAAATAATTCTGGAGGGGAAACCCGTTGAACAAGTGAACTATTTTAAATACCTGGGTTATGAAATCTCCTATTTTAAAAATGAAGATCTTTTTTAACAAACCTAATAAATTTAACTATAGGCCTATATGTGGCATAATTAAAATAATATTTAAAAATTCAAGAAAGGAAACAGAGCTAAAATTTTATAAAGGAGTGTCAGTCCCCTTCCTGTTGTATGGTACTGAATTTTAGGTTTTAACTAAAAAAGGTAGAGACGATCATAGAAGCAAATGAATGAGATTCCTGAGAAGTGCAGCTAGCTGAAAACGTCTAGATAAAAGAAGTGAATATATTAGAAATGAGCTAAATATGTTTGAACTTTTAGATAAAATAAAATAATCTACAAAAACTGGAAAGAACATGTTCAAAGAATGAAAGATGAACGCGTACCAAACATTATACTTAATTACAAACCAAAAGGAGGCAGGAATGTTGGTAGACCGAAAAGAATTTAACATTCTGAATGAGAATCTATGAGATCGGAACAAGCCACGTGGGCTTAATCCGTGATTGTTTATGATAAAAAATATTAAAATACGTACTAAATTACGGGAATTCAATAGATGAATAATCTTTAAGTTGAAGAGACGGACCTTTTAGGTAAATATTTCATAATTTTATAATTTAATTTTCAATAGAAAATATGTACTTTACGTACTAAAAGTCCACCATCGAGCTAATTAGGCACATTTCTGGGACGTAGCCCAATTCCCTCTATCTATTTTAATTTCCGTTGCCTCGTGTAAGCAGTATAATTGTAATTAATTGATGTAAAAGGAAACATTTCATCATAATGGCTTCACGCAGTGGAAGTACCACATTATATGTTGTGAACACATTTTCAATACTTACGAAAGAGTCGAGGTATAAATTGGTCATGTGATGTTGAGTTAGGTCAGATTATGTTAAAATAATTTTCGTTATGTAAATTACGCTGGAGCCTTTACTCACATATTATTGGTTTAGTTTATATGGATTTACCGAATTTTCCCGTCCTAGCACTACCTTGGTTTCCTAGATGTCAGTATGAGGTGGAACGCTGACCACGGACCATTCAAATGACATATATACGAAAACAAGTGTAACTAAATTAGTATGGTTCAAATTCTTCCCTGTAGGGGGAGAGCGCCTGAATCTCTGTTAAGGGAAACATGGGCTTACAGAAGAATATTATATGGATTTTATTACCATAAGCTGTTGTGATTTTCTTAGAAATTGATTCGGAAGTTATATGTATTGGCTCTATAATGTGGCAACAGGGCAAACATAGTCTAAAAACAACTTTTGAGGAGAGCTTAATAATATTCCAATATTGACAACAAATCGGAAATATCTGATTCTTCTGACCAGGGTATATCTACCATAATAAATTAGCTACCATTTTACACGATTTACCTTAAGATAGAGGAAGAAAAATACCGTATATTTGACATATTAAACTACAGAATAAAAATTACTAAAAAAACGGACTTATGAATGTTTACCCTAATGCCACTGTCTCTTTTACATTATGCTTATTTATAGACCCTTTAACATCTATGTTCTTATCGCGTCTAGAATATTTGACTATATATATATATATATATATATATATGCTGTTGTTATAGTTATGTTTCTAATAATATTACGAAATGGTGATTGTGATGAAATGAGTTCTCATAATGCGCTTTTAACACAACATTAGCCTTCATGACCTAACCTCAATAAGATTTTTTCAGCACCAGAATTTGATCGCAGGAGCTCCCGAAATTACGTCTCAAACTCAATCGCCTGAGCCAATTTGCTCGAAACACTGTCTCACATAAATGCCACCATGAATTGTTAAATTACTTAGAAATCGGTTAAGTTCACCTTAAGAAAGCAGTATGCAATTGCGAATGCAGTATTATACTAGTTCACTTTACTTCAGTTTAACCTCTCTCTTTTAGGTACCCACGTATAAATTACTCACGTAACTACGCCTTAACAATGCCACAGCTTGTCGGGAGAGGAATTGAAACTTTGAATCACACTCTTGCTATTTTGATCATTCAAGGATTTGGACGGCTACTCCGAAAAGATCAGCTCAATACCAGGGCCAACTCCGAGACATTTAAGACATTCATTCTAAACAAAGCTAATATGATATTGCAATAGTCAGATGATGTTTCGGGATCATTTGAGTCTTCACGGTTTGGGGATTCTATGCCACCATTCAAGTAAAAAAAAAAAGCAAAAAAAAACACATAATTTATTGTTGCAGTATGTGAATATTACCTGATGACATATATATCAAATTAATATAAGAAATGACTTAAAATGAAGTGAGAAGTTGAGCTCAAAGAAACTAAACTCAATGTTAAATATGTGTTAGTCATTGTTCAGACAGTGTAGGCAATTATCAAAACACACTAGCAAACAAGTAAGTGCTAAACTAATCTGGTGTACACTATCACGCCAATTTTCTCACCCTAATGTGCCAAAACTAACACTAACTTGCCAATTTTCTTACCATAACTTGCCCACTAATATAAGTGCACTACTGGGATAAAATCCCTTCATATGTGAGTAAACATGTTGGAAACTGACTCTAGCGGCAACATGTGTTATCACATTAGTAGACATGACGCTAGCAGTCATTTGTTCTTCGATCGAATATTCATATTTTGTACGGTGGCATAGAACAGACGATGTTTTTGACATTTGTCTTACAGTTGAGGAAAAATCCCGAAAAAAAACTTCACCCAGGATACTTGTTCCGACCGGAGTTCGAATCCGGGCCTGCTACATGGGAGGCAACAATGTTACTCCGAGACCACAGCGGTAGACTAAAAATAAATACTTCATTACTGCTGAATATCACTTTGTCATTGAATGTCAGCTGAACTGAAAAACTCTGCCACTTAATACGGTTAGCTGTGTTGTCTCAATTAATTGGGATTCAGCGTATCCCAGGGTAGCAAAGTGTGACGTAAGGAAATAGTTAAGTATTTAACTCATGCCACAAATGCTAGTCAATGACCAATCACGTTTCAATGAATGTTGTTTTTACAACCAATGACAGTCATGTTTCACCTCGCTCTTTATCGATTTCTCTTTATCAGCTCCTGCTTTTGTGATAATGTTTTTTAATGTTCTGAACAGGTCAAAGCATTAATTTTCTCCACCAAATACACTGAATATAGCAAACAATGAAAGATTCCTTGATTTTACTGAGTTGTTTACTAAAAAATAAATGAATAACCCGTAATGTTGATTATGATATATAGTTTGATGTGTTTCATTATTTCTCCACTTGGGTACACTCTTAAAATATTGCGATCTTATTTGGCAATAAATAATATGATCAAGCAGCAGTGAATGAACATAACCTCACATTTCTGATTTGTTTACAAACATCGCCGTTTACATTAAATATATAAATATTTTAAAACAACTACAGTTAAACAATGATTTGTGAGTAAACAGCTTAATTTTATTTGTTAAATAGTCCTAACAAAAGCCACTCTTGATTTCCAAATTCTCTAGATAAATTCACTCCTCACTTCGTGAGTCGTGAATTGGAAATCACTCGTGGTATGATAAAACGGTTGCAGTATTTCACGCATCATGACTACATTTTATCCTATTTCTTATATTTAAGTAACCGTTCAACTAGAGAATTTGTGATGCAATAAACGTAGAAGTTGATGAAAGCAGGAAAAGAAGATTAAATAAAGCCGTTTCCACAAGCCTTCGTTGTTTGTAATATTTCATGTTAATTCTGTTGTGTCTGTCTCCTGGGTCCAACAGCATTACGTCCAGTTTCCTGTGGGACGTCATATGAGAAAATAAACTGAAAACGTAATCTCTGTATTATACAACTAACATATAAAGTCAATTTCAAGCTACAGTCTCCGTGGCTAGCACGCGCTAGGGTCTCAGGTACGAATCCTGGCAGTTCCGGAGGGGTATTCATGGTGGATCCCGCCGGGATTTATTTATTTTTTTTTTCTCGGGGTTCTTTCGTTTGCCTAATTTCATCCCACCAATATTTTCTCTCATTTCCTGTCATTTCATATCGCCTATCACCTTATATAATGTTAGGTAAAGAATAGCCTGGTTTAGCAAACCACTGTGTTTAAAATATTTGGTTGTGGTAATCTAAAAGGGAACACTCATTTACTTCTTCATGACTCCGAGCCTGTGTGCCAACTTAGGGCAGAATAGGGTTGTAGCTCCTCTTCGGGACCTTGAGCAGTAAAAACTTTTAATTCATAAATAATAGGGTATCTAATCCTAGTTTATCAATTAGCACTAATGAATGACGGTATGAGTCATGTGTGTGAATGCTTGATATCTGTCGATCCAAGAACACTAGTATAACAGAATACATATCACCATAGAGTAGATTTCGTCTAATTTATTCCACTAACTAAATATGTGTATACATATATTGTATAATGAAAGAGAGATAAAGTTGCCGTGTTAGGGTCTTAAATCCGAATCCTCATTTACTGATCTAATTTATGTTTCTAATTTATAATAATAATAATAATAATAATAATAGTAGTAGTAGCTTTATTTTACCTGGCAGAGTTAAGGCCTTAAGGCCTTGTCTGCCACTCAACCAGGTTTTACAAAATACAAAAAAAAAAAGTCTTACATCTAAATTACAATAGGCCTATACATAAACGATTACATGTTATAAATACAATTACTTACTTACTTACTTACTCACTGGCACTATCGAACCCGTAGGTTCATGGCCGCGTGGACATAAGCTCTCCATACATCCATATCCTGAGCTAATGCTTTCCAATCATTCCCTGTATAATCTACTTCCCTCAAATCATAGTTAATGTTATTCTCCCACCTCATTCTTGGTCTACCAACTGGGCGTTTTCCCTCTGGCTTTCCTACAAGAAGCCTCCATCCAAGTCTTTCATTCCCCATACGTGCAACATGTCCTGCCCATCGCAGTCTACGAGACTTAACTGTTCTTATTATATTTGGCTTCCTATAAAAACCACGTAGTTCATTGTTATGTAGTCTTCTCCATTCACCTGTCTGTTCATCTCTCTTTGGTCCAAAAATTATAAATACAATACAAGTAATATTTATAATGTATTTTGATTTACTCTAAATTTAACGAATTAAATATATAATATGTACAAAATGTATATGAGGATTGTGCATTACACAATTAGAAGTATGGTCAATTTTTAAGAAAACATACATTTCTGGATCAAATATATTTTTTAATTCTTCACATTAAAATAATATGTGAAGTCTGACTGTATGTGACCTTACGTCTCCACGTAAACACGGGTGCCCCTTTCCTCGGAATATTTGACTAAGCTAATTTATTTACACTTATTTCCTTGCATTTGTCAGTAAAAAAGTAATTATCTCTTCACCTAAATGAGACACATAGTAGGAAACTAAGATTTTCATGGAAGGGAAACGCCAATTAAAGTTTGTTCAGATGCTCTAATTTAGACTTAAAAGTTGTTTCACGTGCCCGAACATCATCAGAGGTTAGACTCATGGCTGGAGGACTTCTGCCATGAATTTGTACATCCTAAAAATTCCATTAAACCCGGACGAGTTTGAATTCGCCACACTTGAGAAGAACATGTTGTGTCTAGACCTAAATGATCGTGTTGTTTCGGAAATGGCCCAGGCATTGAACTGATCACCCGTCCAAAGAGTCCCTCCAAGTACTTGTGTGGTCCAAAAGTACGTATGCGTGTGATCGAGAGTTCAAAATACACTACCGATAGGTCGTATCCTTGTAATATTTGGATGATGTTGGGCATGTGGATGTACGTACAAAGGGAGAGGTCAAACTTATGTACAAAAGGAATTAAATAAATAATAGTTTAAAAAACTAAAAAAACAGGCTTTATTAGAAAGCCGAACTAAAAAAAGAAAAATAATATTAATCTCCAATACGCTTGGGATAAAATTAAAGTGGTCAACAAAAAATATCATCTCCAACACATACAGAATAAAAGTAGAGTTATCAACAAAAAGAAAATAATTTATATCAATTAATATATTTGATAATAAACAGATATTGGTAAAAGTAAAGTCTCTAAGAAGAAATTGTAAAAATCATAAAAAGCACCCCACGCTATTCATGGTAAAATTATTTTTTTTTTGTAGATCACTCTAGTTTCATTCTAGATATGTTGGAGATGATTTTTTTGTTGACCACTTTAATTTTATCCCAAGCGTGTTGGAAATTATAATTATTTTTCATTTTTTTAGTTCGTTTGTCTAATAAAGCTAGTTGTTTTAGTTTTTTAAAACTATTATTTATTTTTTTATTTTTAGTTTTAATATTTAACAGAATAAGATAAAAATGTAAATATCTTTAAATTCGATACCATTGTAGTATGAGCTAAACGTAATACTCTTCTAAAAAATCCTCCCAGCCGGATTTGAACCAGCGACCTATGGATTACTGAAATTATATACCACTAGATTTCACCGCTCTACCAACTGAGCTCTTACAACGATTGACTAAAAAGTAGACAAGTCCGCAACCTATTATACCAGTTTTCATTTTGTTAATTTTCTGATGATGCTGGCCAGGATTTTAGAAACAAAATATGAAATTGTTGTATTGTCACGGGTCCTTTACAAGTATACAAAGTTTCAAATCGATCCAATGTTTCTAAGTGGGTGAAAATCGGGTTCAAAGGTTCCGTTACATAGATACAAAGACACTTTTTTATTTTCTGATGATTCTGGGCAGGATTTTAGAAAAAAACATCAAATTATTGTATTGTTACGGGTACTTTACAAGTATACAAAGTTTCAAGTCGATCCAATGATTTTAAGTGAGAACGCAGCACGCTACCTGGGTATGAGTGATAATGATAAATAAAAGGGAAAGGTAAAACCCCGGTGACGGCACATTCTACTCTTGTCGAGATGCAGCGAAGGAACCGCCAGGCTTAACATCCCCATCTGACGGATGAAATACTATCAACAGTATCACATGTCTTCATAGTACTGCGGACGATTTGTAAATGAATGCAGGTATCTGGCCCACTATATAGTGATTAAAATTGTATACCACTACCCCTCCTAGCCTCGTAATTAATAATTTTATAATTAAAATTTTCAACCCCGCGGGGTAACGAACCGCTGCGCTGGTCAGGAATCACACATGATACCATCTGAGCCAGCAAGGTGGAAGCATTAGTCTATATTTCATTTGTAATTTAACAGTGTTTATATTTCACCAATCTCTCTATACAAAAGAACAAGCCCAGCCTTAACCCTTAAATTGACAAAACACTAATTTATCATGTCAGTTAGTTAAACTTGTGATTGCTCAGCGGTCGAAATTCGACCATAATTAAATACATTTTTAAGTTTGTCACTAATACGTCATTATGCATTAATTTTCGATTTATTTTAAAAATATGAACAATAGGAAATATGTGGTGTAGCTTGGCTAAGCCATATTTTAAAAAACAATAACACGTCATGTAACATTTGTATACTATTTAAATTTGTATTTGGCCTATTATTATGTGCAAGGGGATATATATCCCTTCTTCTTTGTCTCTCACTCCGACCCGTCAATGACCTATGTCCAGGCATAATGGAAGTAGGTGCGAATATCTAAATATAAAAAAAGTAATTAAATTACTGAAACCAATATTAGACAGGGTTTAATATAAATTTAAATAATAGCATGTACTCGTTTTTTAAACCACTAATAATAAATACGCGAGAATAAGTCAATTCACATTGCTGCTGCACAATTTTCTTTTTGCAACAATGCACTTTCATTACGAACGTAAACAAATGAATGACTAATACACAAAAGGATTAACACAAGGATGCGGAATGTCACCAACATTGTTCAACATATATTTAGAAGTATTAATGAAATGGAATAAGTCATGTATGGGGAATGGGAATCAACATTAATGGCCATTTACTGCACAATTTATTATTCGCTGATGACCAGATTATAATAGGACAAGATAAAGAAGACATAGAACATATGAAAGTTGGTATGTGCATTTGAGGTAGGTGGACTGGAGATAAATTATATTAAAACAGAATATATGGTAATCGGAGCAAATTTAGAAGACCTACAAATAAATAATATGATAATTAAACGTGTTGAAGAATTTAAATATCTTGGATCTATAATAGATAAATCTGGTACTTATGAAAAATATATTATTAACAGAGTAAATTGTGCAAGGAAGGCGATTAGATCCCTGAATGGTCTTTTATGGAATAGAAATTTGACCAGAAAAAAAGAGATTATACAGATAGTAATAGAAAGTATACTTACTTATGGATCAGAAAGCTGGACAATAAATGAAAAGATGCAGAAAAGAATCTTGGCGACACAAATGGATAGATTACGGAGAAGTATGAGAATATCCAGGCTACAACATATTCGAAATACATATATCAGACAAGAAATGGATGCACAAGAAACTGTTATCGATAGGATAACAAAGAGAGTTCTACAGCGGTATGGACATGTACAACAGATGTCGGAAGACCAGTGGCTTAAACAGACGGTGGATTGGATGGTACCAGGCAGACGGAAGAGGGGGAGACGTAGAAGAGCATGGTATGAGGGAATATATGATGACATGATATAGAGGGGTATGGAAGACGGTCAATGGGAAGATAGGAATCTCTGGAAAGCAGGAATCAAAGGCAAACTGCTGTAAAGTGGAAAGCCTGTATTAAGTATTAAGTACTCGTAAATGAGGGAGGTAAGTCTGGAGGATTTGGAATGATACGATAGAGACGAATGGAGAAATAAGTTAAATAAATTAAAAAAAACTTTAGCAGAGCACTATGTCAGAGACTGTCAAACTATAACATCCTTCAAAAACAAACTAAAGGATTATTTAATAACAAACTGACTTATACACCTCACTGATAGTATTCTTTTAGCAATATTAATATATTTAATTATTTATGTAAATAATATTAAGAATAACAAATATTTTTATTTGTTTTGTTTTAAATATTGTATAATCGTAAAATTAGTTTTCTATATCTCATTATTTTCCTGTTTTTTATATACACTAGACAGGGACAATTTAATATGTCTTGCTTGTATACATTTTATTATTAGTTTTAGTCTTAATTTTAACTAATATTAACTGGTTGTATTATAGATCGTAATATGTATATTAGATATTATCTTTTGATCAAATTTTTACTTAGTGTTTAATATTAGAGTTAATTAAGATTGTTATATTCTTATGTAATATATGTTTGTCCTGGTGAGTGGAAGAGAAGGCCACATGGCCTTAACTCCACCAGGCTAAATAAATAAAAATCTTAAAAAAAAAAAAAATGTTTTATTACATTGTAAATCTGTTTATCCATCCATTCATAGTAATTCTGCCCGAGGGCAGGTCTTTCACTGTAATCATAGCATTTTCATGCAATGCTTTGCAGCTTTACTAGGGAATTATAAGTGTGGTAGCTTCCCGATCCTTTTCACACCGGTGAAGGATGATGATGATAATGATAAGGATGATGATGATTGCCAGATGATTTTCGGGGACCGTTGGTCCCTACGCTTCTTGACATTTGTCTTACAGGTGAGGAAAAAACCCGAAATAAACCTTACCCAAGAACCTGTCCCGACCGGGAATTGTACCCGTGCCCGCTGCGTGACAAGGAAGCACGCTACTTCGAGGCAGCGGTGGACAATTTGTTTATATATAAATAAAGGTATTATATTATAAATGAATTCAGAGTGAACGGTTTAAGACATCTAAAAATGCATAATATGCTATTTGCGCGATAGTGCGTTTTGTCTTACTTACAGCAATGTTGACCATGATTGAAAGTTAAACTCCTTACATTTCGGGGTTGCCAACCTAAATAACTATACTGTAATATTACATATTATAAACTTGTGCGGGAAGTAAAACCATTGCTCTTTATGTTTGCTACGTACAATGTATATACAAAAATATATCATAAATATAGTGTTAATATACATTATATGAAACAAACCACTGCATGTGAAATGAATTGAACTTCATTTGAAACAATATAAAACAATAAATACGTACTTGCCGCCATTTTATGACTGATTGGTATCACCGCCTGCTGTTGTTTCAACTAATAAACATTGACCACGCTATTAATGTTACTTAGTTGTTTATAATGAACGCAAATATTTGCAATAAAGATGTTATTTTGCAATTATTTATTACTTTTAATACACAATCGCGCAAAAAGATGTACTATACACGTTTGTGAAGTGTTTTACAGAACATCGGAAATTAAAATCCTCCCTTCTGTAAAAAAGCCACTTCCCAACCTCGCATCGTAATATAGACTATCTCAAACAAGAATATACGCTTAATTAAATAAATTATTATTATAATGTGAGGTAATTAGAATAAGTGATAGGGCTGCGGTTTATATTACGAATAATTTTTCCGACTTCCGTTAAGTCTTGTGGTTCGTGTTTATTTGCTTCTACAATAATGTTTATATTATCAATTGTTCAATGTGTAAACATCATTCTTAACCTTATTTGAAGTTTTACTTGATTTTGAAAAGTTTCCAACATATCCCAAGCAAATATTCTCTATAATATAGAGTAATGACTATTTCCTGGCAGAGAGGAAAGTTGGGAAACTTGCCAAATTTCGCAGCAGAATTTTGAGTTTCTCGCTTGTTCTCTTATTGACGCTCTAGTCATATGGGAAAGAAATGGTCATGAATAAATTAAGGACTTTTGATTTGCTATATTAAATTTCACGCAATGGACACTGATAAATTATTTAATTTCATTTAAACTGGATACAGGAAGTACGTAGATTGTGTACAATGAGCTTCAATAATAAATTATTTAAAAAATTACATTTATGAAATTCAACATCATAAAAACTTTTCTTAGTGTTGTATTATTTGAGTAAAGATGGATAAAATTTACTTTAAAAACAAAGCATTTTAAAATAAAAAATACAAATTCTAACATTGTTAGCAATAATACTCTAGTTCAACCATGTCATCTTGGGGTAACGTCGTTGCCTCGAAAGTAGGAAGCCCGGGTTTGATCCCATATCGGGAAAAGTTTCTTGGACGAATTTCTTTTCACTTGTATCCTCGTCTATAAATCTTACATCAGGAAACTTTAAAGTCAAAATAGTTCCCGAAAATCATTAGGCCTTTTTAATGACTCTCTATCATACAGTATTCGTCTTGTTTGGTATTAACGTGTGAGGGAATAGTGTGTCTTGTCTTAAATGTTCTTAATGACTTGAAGATGACCCTGGCATTAAGTTGATCATACATCCTGGAAGAACCTCAAAGTCCATGGATTATCAAAAGTAATGCCACGAGTAATTTCCAAATTATCGATAAATGCACGACTCACGAAATGAGCAGTGAATTTATCTAGAGAATTTGGAAATCAAGAGTGGCATTTGTTAGGACTATTTAACGAATAAAATTAAGCTGTTTACTCACAAATCATTGTTTAAGTATAGTTATTTTAAAATACTTATATATTTAATGTAAACGGCGATGTTTGAAAAAGCTTCATTTGCTTTTTTTGTTCATCACTGCAACCAGATCATATTATTTATTGCCAAAGGAATGCAATATTGTAAGAATGCACTCTAGTGAAGAAACAATGAAACACATCAAACTGTATATTAATTCATTTCTGATGTCGTATGATGTAAATATGACAATTATATTTTTCTGGATTATTACCTGGGAAAAAACACATTTAAGAAAGTGTAAACAGTGGTTTCCTTTTTTGGTGGTATAATCAATTGCTACAAATGTTTTTATATTAACTCCTGCATGCGCTACGTGTTGACATTCATGCACTATATATATATACACACACACACACACACAATCTGGTAGCCGTATTTCTTAGGGAGTCGGTCACTCCAAAATAATGCTATGACCTATTCATAATGTTAAAAAGGAGGTGCTTTCTTTATTATGATAAACTTTAGTTAGTAAATTCTAGGCGAAACACGACTGTGATTGGTTGTAAATCGAAAATCGTTTCCTGACATGTTGTGTTAGCGGGGAGGTGTAAGGGTCTTAAAAATACATAGAAAGGGAGTATTAAAAAGTGTTACTCGACTGCGTTAACTTTTTAGCCGGTGAGGGGAAGCAAAGGCGCTAGTGGTGAAGATATAATCTGTTGCTAGAGAAGGGAGCAAGATAAAACTTTTCAAGAAATTTGAGGCCAACCGGAACCTTTATAGATATTATAATAATTACACATATATTATAGGAACATTTTACGTTACCTTCCCCACAGTTACAGCCTAAAAATTTGCAATTATTGATAATTGCAAGTTAGATATATTCCAACTTAAATTCTACCCATTGACATTGAGAAAACTTTTGGATAAATTGACTTATTTATAAATTTATCAAATTAAACATTTCGGCTAATTTGATTAAATTGATAGCTAGATACCTAACTAACCGGCAATTTTATGTGTCGGTTAGTGGATATAAATCTGACTGCAAGACCGTCTTGGCGGGAGTTCCGCAAGGTGCAATACTCTCACATATCCTGTACACTCTTTATGTATCCGACTTCCCTTCCTTTCCTAGCGTTAATATTGCATCCTTTGCTGACGATACGTGTCTGTTTTATCAGACACGTTTTTGTGCTGTGCCGTTCCACATTCATGTGGTCCAATAAGACCTCAACACTGTCCAATCCTATTTGCACCTGTGGAACATCAAGCCAAATGCTAGAAAAACATAATTTAGTGTGTTTGCTAAAACCTATAGGTGCACTCCTGCCCGACTCACCTTGGGAACTCATCGACTCCGTCTTGAGACTTCAGTCAAGTATCTTCGAATCCATTTGGATTCCAAGTTTACGTTCAAAATTCACATTGGGCATCTAAAACATAAAGCTAACGCCGCTATTGCGCTTTTATATCCATTTTTCAAGTCGGCTACGCTATCTACCAGGATCAAGCTAACACTATATCAAGCTGTGATCCGCAGCATGTTGCTGTATGGATGTGAAGCCTGGAGTATCCTCGCCGATAGCAATAAAAAGAAACTCAAATCATTCAAAACAAGTGTCTAAAAATTATCTTATCGACACCGCTGCGTACGAGGATCATAGCGCTTCACAATCTGGCAGAGATGTCCTATATTGGTGAAACAATTGAGCATAGAGTAGATGATATGCTTCATCATATCACAAATCATGACAATCCAACTGTTCGCAATATAGGGCGTATGCTACAGCGACGTGCTGAACACCGAAACATATTTACCAGATCCCCATAGAATGGTCCACCACCATGATATGTGTTCTGGATTCCAGCTAGAGTAGTGTGGCTCACTCCGCGCCGCCGGCTTTCGGACTCTCTGCTTGTCCGGCGACGCGGTATATGATGATTGATGACCCTGCTCTAGTGAGGAACCATCTTCATGTCATCCACACCTGCTGCGGTAATTCCGGCTAGACACTTAAGCCGCGAGACACGAAAAGGCTAAGAAACTAAACCATTAATGAACAACACAATGGTATTCGGCCGCCAAGAGACCACAACTGGTTCCCAAAGAAGCGGCACACTGGGTAATTTTCACCACTCAGTCAGTCAGTAAGGGAGCAATTCAGTTCTGAATTGGCAGTCATACAATCAGCGGTGAAAGAGGAGAAATTGTAGCAAGTGGATTTGTTAGAGACTGACGATAATTGCTGTGATAGATAAACATTAAAGGAAGATTCATTATTAGTGCAAATTGTGAGTGAACTGTTACCGATAGTTTATTGAATTAAATAAAGTTATTATGAAGTATTGCACAATTAAATGTGTTTATTATTTAAGCCAGAACGACCTGAAGACGACCTCACGGCATACCAGCAATAATATGTTGTACCTTTAGTACAAGCGAATGGCGTGGCAAGTGGTATAATCAGTGGCAAATTATAGTGGTAGACCTACTGTAAGTAGGAGGATAAGTTAATGAAAGATCGTTGGAGGTTGTATGTGTTTGTGGATAATGTTACATACAGAGAAATTAAATCAGCACAGATTTCAAGTCTGACTTCAATTTTTATATGCTGTGAATATACGTTCTAACTTTCGCACTTGACATTGCCACTAACAACTGACTATACATGACTAATGCAAAATAAACATTGCCACTGCAATCTAAGACAAACCTACTAACCCTTACCATATTAATTTAGTTCGCAATTTTTCCTCATTGAAAGTTAATGTGGTCGAGTAATAAGAACAATTTTGTTTTACAGCTGCAAATATGTTTGTTATTATAAACTAAATAGTGTATTATATATTTTTTCTGTAAAATAAAACAGAGGATAGCAATGACAAAAGAAGCCTTTAACAAGAAGAGAAGCATTTTCTGCGGACCTTTAGCAAAATAACTACGGAAGAAGCCAGTGAAGTGCTTTGTGTGGAGTGTAGCATTGTATGGTGCAGAGATTAGGATATTACGACGGAATGAGGAAAAGCGACTGGAAGCTTTTGAGAGGAATGGAACGTATAAAATGGACAGACAAAGTAAAAAATAAAGATGTGCTAGACAGAGTGGGCGAAAGAAGAACAATACTGGAACTCATAAAGAAGAGGTAAATAAATTGGATTGGCCCTGGCTAAGAAGAAACTGCCTGCTGACGGATGCTCTAGAAGGAATGGTCAACGGAAAGAAAGTTAGAGGCAGGAAAAGACATCAGATGATAGACAATATTAAAATAAATGGTTTGCATGCGGATACAATAAAGGAAAGCTGAGTTAAGGAAAGAGTGGAGAATTCCGAGTTGGAAGTAAAAGACCTGCTCTTGGGCAGAATACTATGAATGAAATATTAATCGATGTTTTAATACATATATTCAGTATATGAGTCAAACATGAAGGTAAGTTACAAATTAAATCTCCACCCTGGGTCTGGGTGTGTGTGTCCGGTCCTTGTGTCTATATGAGGATAAAAAAAACAAAACAAGTAAAACAAAAAGAAAAAAAAGATAAAACAAAAAGGAAAAACAGTATAAACGAAAAAAAAGGGAAAAACATTGTATTGAGGAATGTCCCCAATAAAAAATAAATAAAATCGTTGAGAAAGTCCATAAATGTACGAAGTTTAATGCTAGTTGAAGAATGAGAGAATTTGAAAGAGAACAAGAAATACATTCTTTATTTATTACGTATTATTGAAATTGTACTGATAATAACTTAAGTAAAAACGTAGAATATTTCTTTTCAAACTTATTAAAGGTTTGATTACATTTCCTATGGCTGTAGAGTCTAAAATCTTGGAAATTATTAGAATCATGACCTTCTAAGACTTACGTAGTTTGAAAGAGCAAAGTTTGCGCACGCACCATTGCGTTGTCGAAGTTGGAGTTTAATGCCATTGGCAAGCCTGCCAAACTCAAACTAAAGGACAATAAAGTGTTGGCAGAAACTCCTGGTCAAATCAGAAGCCAACAAAAGTAGAGCCAGCTACAAACAATCGATTGCTCTTCAATCGATTTAATTTAAAATCTTGTTAGAACTGCTGAATAGTCATCAAAAAACAAGTCAGTCTGGAAAATTAATATTTCATGAAATATTCACAGTTTTCGGTTTACACTTGACTCTTTAAAATAATTAAAATAGGTGATGATGAATTTAATGAATTGTGAATTTATTACACTAATTCCTTTTTGGTTTGTTATTATTAATGCACGACCATATGAGTACAATACATTAAATCATTCACTAGCTATATCGATCCTATAGGTTTATGGCCGCACGGATATAACCTCTCCACACATTTCCATCCAAAGATGATATTTTGCAATGATCTGATTTAAAATTCACCTCCCTCAATTCATGACAATTTTATAGAATGAAGTTTCTCACAGCGCGCATGTAACTCACTATTATATAATTTGCTCCTTTAAGCTGTTTCTCTATCTTTGACCCAGATATTTTTTGTGAACATTTTAATTTCAAATAATCATAATATTTGTGCTCTCTGATTGATCCACAAATACGTTGAAATTTCTACATACGAACACAGAGGAACAAAGTTAGAAAGGATATGCAGCTAAGACTTTTCTTAACGATGGCATTACCAGTGACGATATATGGAAGTGAGACCTGGGTCCTAAAGGAAAAATAAAGTAAGTAAAATTCAGGCAGCGGAAATGAGCTTCCTACGGCTGTGAAAAGTTGTACAAGAGAAGAACATATTAGAAATGAGAATATTAGAGAGGAACTAAAAATACAATCACTTCTTCGACAAATAGAAGAAGACAGGCATAATCGGATAGAGCATCTACAAAGAATGACAGATGACAGGATACCAAAGATGGCATTGATGTATAATCCTGGAGGACGAAGATTGGTAGGAAGACCAAGAAAGCAATGGGCTGGACAGATGTAAGATCGGAACATGCAAAGACCTAATCCATGAAAGAAGATTATGATTTTTTCCTCTCGTAAAGTAAAATACAATGTATCGCAAAACTATTAAAAATCCAAAATATTATATTTTTTGACTCCATCTATGGGAGGAAGTGAATACAACATAAAACCAAAATACAGTGTAAAAGAATAGTCAAGATTACTAGGGATACTTTTGGAGAAAACCAGACACCACTAGCATACAAAGAGGATGAGTTGAGACCGCCTAAATTGGAAGCAAGAAGAAGAAAATGTAGATTCCGAATTTTAACCTAATACCACGGCTAATTAGCGGCGTTACATACATTGGTTCCCAGGAGTCATAGAAAGAAATTATGGGAAGGGTGACGCAATGTAAAGGGACAATGGGGGCACAGAGAAAATCATAAAAGTTATTTAATTCGTGTACGGCGCAGGACCGCATCGAAAAATGAGATGAGATGAAGCCCCTTATATTATAAGTCTGCGAATAACAAGAGTGCCGAACGACCCGGCTGATGAACGACATGAAACGAAAATAATTGTATTAGTATAGATATTGTGTGGAATGAAATTACTGGCTGAGGAAAATGGGAGAATCCCCGAGAAAATCCAACGCAGACTCTGTTTCGTCCACCACGAATCCCATATTAAGTGACCTAGAGACGAACTATAGACTCCCATCGTTTAACCTCAAGCGTCACAACCCCCTCACCCGGGAATACGCCCTGACAATGTTACTAACTACAGTAAAAGCCCCTTATTCGCGGGGGATATGTTCCGCAAATATGCCCCAAATAGAGAAACTGCGGATATAGAATAGTAATTTGTATGGGTATATAGGAATACGTTCCAAGGCTACAAAATAACATTAAAGCTATCAAAATAAAATCAATTAATGGGAGATTTTGAACAATTTCTATTAGTTATTATTGCAAGGTTTAGACAAGGGCTTAAAGAACTTAGTATGTATTCCAGTTTTGCCGCTTTTAAAATATATTTCAATTAAGATTGGTATTCAGCTGTGTATTCTGCGATAGAATTCCTTATTTTGTCTTCGGATTTCTTGATACATTGACACTGAAACAACGTGATATAGACGCAAACGACTCGCAAACGCGTAAACGGTCAAGCATTTATATTTTTACTTGAAGCGGCAAAACTACTTTTTTTACGCTTCGGAACTAATTTTACTCAACATTATAAATTGGCAACAAAACAGAAGAGACACGTGTTATTCAGGTAAAATTATTGCAATGAATGCCAAGTTGAAACAATAAAACACCGATCGTGGCGAGGAAGGCATTTACCAACGGACATATCGGCACGTGGAATAATGCGGCGGTGGCTTTTAACAACGAACTTTAGGCTTAGTGACAATAAGGTTTGTTTTATTTCGATAATAATTTGTCAATTTGATTTGAATCACTCTTTTTAAAAGCCGCCTTGGCACGTGCCTGCAGTAAAAAGTTGCCGATGCGTTAATAAAGGATACTAATCCTTCTAATATACCGACTAGATCAGCGAATAAAGACATTTTTAACCGCCAATACAGGGACCGTGTCTCAATTTTTTAACCAGCGAATAATGAAACTGCGAATAAGGGGACCGCAAATAAGGGACTTTTACTGTATTTTTAATAAACATGATTAAAGTTTACGAAATAAGGAACTTTTACTGTATTTTTAATAAACATGATTAAAGTTTACGAAATGTTATGAGTTGTCAGCAATGTTTTTATTCTGAAGAATAGTAATATAATAATAATTCGCGTTTTTTTTTTATTTTCTATACTTAATAATCACATGGAAGATAGATGAGAGGATTGAAATAGATTTTTACTGTAAAGACTCAAGATTAAGGAACACTTTCCAAGATTTGAAATTGTAGATGAAATAAAGTTTTTGCTACTGGGAATATTCAATTTTGTTTTGAGGAAGCACAAAGCTAGGAGAAGTCTTGTAAGATTATAATTTCATTCGTCTGCTTCTTGAGTAACAAAACATCTGTAAAGAAGTTTAAGTACAAACTAAAGACCTATGAACATGACAGATAACTGAGCAGATTTGTAACCTCCTGGCCAAGGTATTATTTTCTTGTTAGCTTCTGGCGATTAAAACATCTCTTCCTACACCAAATAATGAAATCAGTTATTTAAGCGAAGATACGATTCTATTAATACTAATGAAAATTATTGTTTGTATGTATTTTTAAATTTTACTAATTTTGAGAAAAGTGTTGACATTTAAAAACGTAGAAATCTTATACTACAACTGACCAGAGCTAAAAAAGAAAGGACTAGAAAGACTTAATATTTAATGTCTATTATATATTAGAATGAACATGAATAAAGTTCAATCTATCCTTCTATAATACACTTGATATAGGCTGTTAAATAAAATTTTAAATACATGTTTGCTTTATGAAAATACTATCGATACATGTTGCAATTCCATTTATGGGCAGATAATCCATAGGCACCTTAAAAGTCTGATTTTTCAATTTTAAAATCACAAAAATGTATATTCAATGATAAATTTTACATACAATGATAATATTTATGTTTATTTTTATAAATATAAAATTGGGACTGAAATACGTGAGAGGGCAAGTAAACAAAACAGACAAGTGAGTGTAGATGGTTAAACAAATGAACCTACTCACGCGTGAAAAAATATCTTAACTTGAGTAGTTATCACGTAGGATATGTAGAGCCAATCTTCTTTCATGAGGTCATTCTTCTTATGGGTAATTTTTGGTTAATCTTTTTATTTCATTTAACTCATGGATCAGTTATCAATTCGGTTAAGAATATCACGAGTTCCAATTAACACTGTTGCCTATCGCCCATATGTTATCACTTTCCTTCTATCATTTTCTTATTATCGCACCCAGGTTCAATTTGTTTTGAATTCTCATCAGATTAATGAAATGGAATATCATAATAAGTTCTTCGGTATAAACACCGGTGATATTGGTAATTGTTATTATTGTTATTGTTATGGTTTATTATTATTATTATTATTATTATTATTATTATCATTATTATTATTATTATTACATGAAATATGAAAGAATTGGAGGGAGAAAATGTTAAAGAATGGGAATGCCTATTTCAAACAACAAAACTTTATACAACTTACATTTTGCAGATGATCAATTGTTAATTTCACAAGATTATAAAGATTTAGAATATATGACTAGAAAATTAATAGAAGAATATGAAAAATAGGGATTAAATTTGAACATGGAAAAAAAACAAAATATTTATCAATTGGTGAACCAGAACAAAATTTAATTTTCGAGAGACTGGAGAAACAAAAAATTCTCGTTAGTGAGATTCACATGTTAGGGAATTAAAATAAATAAAAATGGGAGTTATGAAGAGGAAATAAGAAATAGAAATACTAACGGAAAATTTGCAATTGCTTGCCTCAATGGAAATATTGTGGGATTAAAAATATAAGTAATAAAAAAATGAATATATATCATACAATTGTTAAAAGCATAATTACTGTATGGAGCAGAACTTGGCCCCATTAACAACAAAAAAACAAAACAAGTACCTTTTGGCAACGGAAATTTATTTTATACGAAGGGCAGCAATAATTTCAAGAAGAGAAAAAATAGGAACTCAGTTATAAGGGACAAAATGAAGATTGAAGACACTATTTTAGATTATATTAAAACTCAGCAATTAAGATGGTACTGATATGTCCAGCGAATGGAAGAGGATCGACTACCAAAATCTGTTTTGGAATGGAAACCTGAGGGAATACGAGGCAGAGGAAGACCTAAAACCTCCTGGAGTCAGGGAATATGTTTATACAAGAAGGAGAAACATCTACAACCAGGACATTGGATGGACCGATAAAATTGGCTATTAGGAATCGGACGATATCAAATACATTAATCAACCGATGATCTATCTATCTATCTATCTATCTATCTTAATCAGCCGATGATCTATCTATCTATCTATGTATTTATTATTATTATTATTATTATTATTATTATTTAATAATATATTACTATAAAGTTGTGTTTAGTGACAACATCGTTGCCTCAGACGCAGCGGGCCTGTGTTTCATTCCCAACCGAGAAAAGTTTCCTGGATGAGATTTTTTCGGATTTTCTCCTAACTTTGAAGACAAATGTCAGGAACATTTGAGCTCTCAATAGTCTCGTTACACTCTCTGGCTATCACAATCAATCCATCTCAAGTTAACCTTGTTCAGAAAGAGAGAATGTTGTGTCTTACTTTAAATGTTCATATTGTCTCAGATGTGGCCTGGCATTGAGCTTATCACTCATCCAGTAAGACTCTCTACGCTCCCTGTTTAGTAAAACAAAATACGTGTGTTATATAGAGTTTAAAAATCGTGTTCCGAAAGATCGTATGTCGTGGGGAAATAAAAGTATCTACAAAAGAGAAGTTAACCTAAGGTACAGAAAAAGAATATTAATTTATTTAACGACGATCTATAACTGTTCAGGTCATTAATGTCGCAATACGAATGTAGCGGTGAATTGCCGAGCAACTTTGGCTGAAGTCTTTTATTTCAGTCTTGAGGTTCTATCACATCTGCGACATGGGACTTTGTAGATTTACTTCCTTTCCGAAGTAAGCTAGGCCCAGGATTCTATGTCTCAAAAAATTCAACGAAACCGATTGAGTTTGAACCCGACACCTTGAAACCACTTGCGAGTGTAGTAACCACTACTGCACCAGGTTTGATACGGTGGGCTTGGTTGTGTCATTTTACGTATTGTCTTACATTTCTTCATACTTTTATTCGAAATAAATTAAATAACCCTCCGCTGTGGATCTCGGGATGTAGTCGTTGCTTCGTACATGCGGAATTGTGTTCGATTCCCGGTCAGGTTAAGTTTCCTGTGTGAGGTATTAACTTCGGCGTTTTTGCAAACTTTTAAGGTAAATTTCAAGAAATTGTCGTCTAACATGATCAGACAATCACAATCATCCATATTATGTTCACTTGGTTCATATGATTGTATGAGTGAATGATGTATCAGATCTTAATGTTTGTGTTAACTCGCAGGTTGCTTGGAATTAAGCTGATCACTCATTCGGGGAGTTCCTTATTGTTCCTGCGTTTTCAAAAAATAAAAGTAAATGGGTCGGACTGCAATTAGGATCATTATCTGGTCAAGGTGAAAATCAGAGAACGGTTATTGCTTATGAGAGGAACAATCGCTAAAGATGATTTAGAAAAAACATTTAAAACACTTGAGAAATCATGAACTGCGGCAAGTATACCAGATCAACATTTCTAATAGATTTTATGTACTGGAATCTTCAGATTAAAATTTGCGATCCGAATATGAAACTGGTATAAATAAAAAAATGAGAATTATAAAAGATACTATTAAATTGTCAGCATCAAAACGCTTAGGTTCTTTTTAAAAAAGACAACAATTTTATGAGGAATATGCCGACATTATAAAGAAAGGAACATAGCAAAAATGAAACAGTTACACGAGCCAAATGAAGTGAATTTAGAATAATTGGGTAACATGAGACGGGTAACAAGAAGATAATTAAAGAGAAAAAAGAGGGAATATTTGAAAGAGAAAATTAATTATCTTGAAATTAATGCAAAAGATGGGACATCAAATTATTATATCTGGAAATTATGGTAGAGAGAAAAGGATTTCAGGCTAGATCTAACATAATTAGGAATGAAAATGGGAATATGATTGGATATTCCAGGATTATATTAAATCGATCGTAACATTACTTTAATTCGTTATTGAAAGTACATGCAAAAGAGGATATTGAAGACATTGTTTTAGAGAGGGAAGAAATATTAGTCACAGAACCAAGAGCATTAGAGATTGAAATGGCGATAATCAATTAAGGCTGTAAAAAGCATCAGGTTCAGATGGGATCTCAGCCGAACCGATAAAAAATCAGGGTGAGAAAATTTGATGGACAAGAAACGTTAGTTATTTAGTATGATTTGGGTAAGAGAATGTCTTCCAAATGAATATAAATAATCGATTATCGTACCCATATGTAGGAAAGGAGATAAAACTGATTGCAACAACTATAGAAACATTTCATTATTTTCAACTTCATGCAAAATTCTAGCAAATATATCGCACCTTGGGAAGAAGACGGCCACAAGTACAAAACGTTTAGTTAGGAGTTATTAACAATTAAAGTTTTAAAAAGTTCAGTACAAACACTATTTGATGTGGACATAATTTTATCTTGTCTCCATTTTCTTGCACATGACGTGTCGCCATAAAATATATATTTGTAACCATTTTTTCTAACAGGTAGTAGTCTTAATTTTTTACTTTTTCCACTTGTGGCCCTCTTTTTCCCCAAGGTGGGATATTAGTACCCAGATCTACTTCATATATTAACGACGTAATAGGTGATCATCAATGTGGATTTAGAAGAAATATACCTGCAATAGATCAGATTTATAGTATAAGACAATTTTTTGAAAATAAATGGGAATATAATGAGAATGTGCAACAATTATATATAGACTTTAAAAAGGCATACGACTCAATTAAGAGGGAGAAGTTACAAAGAGCGCATAAAACTTAATAGCGCAAACCGAAACGTAGATAGTGGCACTAGTGATTAGTCACTCCCATTCCACCTCTGAGTCCTGAGTTCTCGACTCGAATATTCCATGTGAGAATCGGGTGGACGAACCAGAGGAAAGGCAGGTATCTATCGAGGTTTTTCCAGTTTTCTCTTGCCGAAAACTTCATTCGATCTTACTCCATACTCATATCATTAATTTCGTTCTATTTAAATAATCTGCTCCTGTGATAATGCAACAAGCCTGTTCAGTCGACATCCTCGCGGTATAATATATATGCATCTCATTTCATCTCTTGTAGTGGCATTGCACCGGACACGAGTAGAGGGTTTACTTTATATTGCAATTTAGACTAGAAAAGCGAAGATGTCGTGATAATACATGCATATGTTTCCCTGCTCATTGGTTTGTGCCGAGGTAGTGGAAACACAAAATTACTAAGAAGGGAACTCTCTACCATTACATGCCAAAACCTAACTTGGAATTTCTTCCAGAGGAGCGTTGTGATGTACCAAGGATGTGTCCAAAATAATGATCTGCCGTTTTTAACTGGGAGGCATTAAAATCCAGTGCCAAGTGTATTATTTAAACTATAGGGAAGTAATACAACTCCTGTATTGGTGGATTGGATAATCCTCACAACTCGCTGTCCCCGCCTAGTCCCGTCTCTCATGCAGGGATGTACATCTGCTTCGTTCAGTGGGTTGCCAATTCTGTATTCTGACTTCGATTTCTGTGCCTTATGTTTAAGAAGGGTATATAATTTTTTGGACACGGTCTTGGTACATCACAACGGGGAAAATTTTCAAGATAGGTTTCGGCTTGCAATGGCTGACAGTTCCCTTGTAAAATATGATAAGAAAATAAGGGCCTGAACGGAATTTGAACCCGGAACTCTGAATTGGTACTTCAGCGTGTTATCCATTACACCACCGGGCAAATCTAATATAAACATTTATTTCTCTTAAATGTATATTCTCCATTATTACGAGATGTAGTGAGAACTCGGTCTTCACTGTCATCTGGTAGCTAGCTACTATAACAAGTAAGCAAATAAAAGGTAATATTTTTACTTTATAGCAGTGACGCTTTATCGATGTTATAATTAAATGTTTGACATTGAGGAATGCAAGCTAAATTTGACACGTTAAGAAGAATAAATGCCTGGACAGGATTTGAATATTTGTATAATATGCCTATATACTGTGCGACGGGTCGCGAGGAAGGCTATGCATGTTTTATTTTGACGCTGGTTTATACATAATGTACTCTGTATAATGACGTAAGTACTCGAGAACATCAACTCGCCAATCCTCGCTTGGACGTATAGTAGTACTTACAGAAATAATAATCTATCTCAACTTAGCATCACCGCTTAGTTTAAACTTACACTTTGTGACTTCAGTAAAAGCAAGTTACTTCTCCTGACAAGTAGACTGCGCGGCAATGTTTACGTACCGAGGATGGGTACGATAAATTGTATGCATAGAATTGACATGTCCACCGACATGTGGTCTCGAGGTAGCGTGCTGCCTTGTCACGCAGCGGGCCCGGGTTCGATCCCCGGTCGGGGCAGTTTTTCTGGGTGAGGTTTTTATCGGGGTTTTTCCTCACCTGTAAGACAAATGTCAGGAAAACTTTAAGGCCCAAATGGTCCCCGAAATCATATGGCCATCATCATCATCCTTATCATTATCATCCACCACCATCATCATCCTTCACCGGTGTGGAAAGCAACGGGAAGCTACCACACCTACACAACTCCCTAGTAAAGCTGCAAGCATAGCATGAATTACTATGGATGGATGGAGAATTGGCATATAGCATCAGACTTGGAAAAATTGTACTTTAGCATCTCATTCTTGGATTTTAGAGCTTCTAATTCCGATATCTCGATAACTTAAGCAAGTACTGTACATGAGGTCTGGAATGTGCATGAGTGTTTATACGTGCTTTGTAGGCCTATTAGCGTAGGTATGATTATTGCAGGTGTTGGTATTGACAATGTCAGCGATAGCTCTGCTGCAGATGCATTTCTGATTAAACTGCAAACTGCAGTAGACGTGCACAGATAATTACGGCTGTGCCCGCTACAGTTCAGTTTAATACAGCCAATAATTATTCTACCAGCAAGATGATATCGATGCTGTTACTGAATACGTTGTGAATGCAGAAGTGCATTGTGAGTACTGCAGGATTATATTCTCTGGTTCAAATTAAACATTTTTAATATCCATCGGTAATACTTTAACTGAAATGTGATTCCCTAGAATAATATTACATCTATGAATTAATGTAGTTGATGTATCAGCTACTATTAAATTCTGGGGCTCTTGTTAAGCTAATTTATTTATTTAGATTTATTTAGATTTATTTATTTAGCCTGGTGGAGTTAAGGCCATGTGGCCTTCTCTTCCACTCACCAGAACAAGCATATGTTACATATGAATACAAAAAAAAAATACAATTACAATAATGGTTCATATTAAAACAACACAAACATATGTTACACATGAATACAAAAAAATTACAATAGTATTCATATTAGACAGGACAAACATGTTACATATGAATACAAAAAAAAGTTACAATAATAGTTATTGAACAATTCATTATCTGTCATATTGAATAATAATGAAATTAATGTCTAATAATAGAATGAAACTAAATACAATTAAAATTAAATGAATGATACAATGAATAAAAAAGGAATAACAGCTCGAATCTACTATGCATAAAAAGAAGACTATGTTTGCGTTTCCAATATTTTAATTACTGTATTATGTTTTATTCCTTATTATTTTCTTTTAAATAAAGACGTGCTAGACAGAGTAAATGCATTTAGTAAATAATTATCATAAAGAAATAAGGATACAAAATAAAATATGTATAACTCAGAATTACAAGAAACAGTAAACTGCTCTAGCATAAGTTTATTCTGACATATTAATAGTAAAGTGAAACGAAATTAAGCAATCAGAAATGACAGGTGATAGAAAATTTGAAAGGAATAAATAAATGTTAAATTACGCACAGTCCAGCATGGATAATTCATATGTGAAATGAGAGAGATATAGAGATACGTGAAAATAATGGATTGCTATTACAACTAGCTCATAAAGAAAACACATATTACTTGAATTTCATAAATCTAATATAAGAGAGAATGATAAAAAAAACAATACATGAACGAACAGAAATCACAATCATAAAAAATGAAAACGCAGATAAGGGTATAGTTTCTGTCGGATTCATAAATATTCCGTCTAGATATTCTGATCAAAGAATTACAATTATCTGTGGAAATCGTGGAAAAATCAAACATGCAATTCATGAAAGTGATCTTAGAGATATGAATTAGATTAATAATCCATTGGTGTTAGAAACCGGTACGAAGCACATAATGTTGAATAATAATAATAATAATAATAATAATAATAATAATAATAATAATAATAATAAGAAGAAGAAGAAGAAGAAGAAGAATGTTTACTTGATGGATTTAAGACAGGTCTTCTCTTCTACTTTTCCAGGATTAAATTATGGATTATTTAAAATTAAATTAATAGGCCCTAACATATAATAGGACTACAAAATATATATATGTTAAGGAAGTCAACATTATATTAAAATATATAAAATTAATAATAATAATAATAATAATAATTAATAATAATAATCATTATTATTTTTTAATGTTTTTCCTTTTTGTTTTACCTTTTTTTCCTTTTTGTTTTACCCGTTTTGTTAACCTTCTTTTATCCTAACATAGCCACACGGACAGGACACACACACCCAGACCCAGGGTGGAGATTTAAAATCCCCTACCCCGCCAGGAATCGAACCCGGGTCGCCGGTGGGGAAGGTAGGGACTCTACCGACTACGCCACGGCGACGGACGTTATAAAACCCAGTATCTGATTAAAAAGAATGTACAGCGTGTTCAAAAACTGAGTGCCCAAACGGGTAGAGAAGATGGAAGAGACCGAAACAAATATTTTTTTCTTAAATAACCATGTGTCGGAAACTCATATTAGGTGAGTACTGAGCATGCTCATGTTTACACTAAATGTTGATTTGGAGTACGTAGTTGAGATATGTCTGCTTGACATCGAGTAACTAAACAGTTGTACACAGCACTAGTAACTCAGTGATGGTAAAGTTATCAACTTAGAGCGTTACACATGGAGAGAACTTTGAGACATGCACTTTGTTTACGGTGTGGCTGAAGGTAATGTTCGAAGAGCACAAGGGAATAAACCGCGAACGTGTCCTTCAACGATGATGTCCGCATTAGCTCAAATGTTATGCAATCCACGATCGACTAGGAAAAACTGGCACATTGATTTTAAGCAGGCATAATTCAGGCCGACACGGACAGTATGTACACCCAACTTTGAGAAAGAAGTGTTGGTACGCATTGAAAATAATTCAGCTACAAATACATGAGCAATTGCCAATGAGCTCGGTGTTAACCACAGTTTGGTATGAACTGTGTAGCAGGAACAGTTGCTTCATCATTTTCGTCCCTTTACGGTGCAGGCCATGTGACCAGACTATCCACCTCGTCTTGAGTTTGTGTGCTGGTTTCTGCAACAGACTAATGAAGGCATGCAGTTTCCTGAAATTGTGCTGTTTACAGATGATACTCAATTTACTCGAGAATGTATGATCAAGTTACACAACTTGTAGGAATGGTCAGATGAAAATGATCCTACATTATTGTTAATGGTCATCACAAACGTTTTGTAGTAAACATTTGGGGTGGTATAGTGGGCGACTACTTGCTTGGGCCTTACATGTTGCCACCTCGACCCAGGTAACCAATTTACATATTGTTCTAGGAAGTTTACTTCCCGATACTATTAGAGGAAGTACCTTTAAGGATCAGAAACAAAATGTGGTATCAACATGATGGAGCCCCACCTCACTTTGCAGACCCGATCCGTGCAGTACTTACCAACACTTTCGGCAATCGGTGGATCGACCGGAAAAAACTGCAAATTGGCCTGCTAGGTCCCCATATCTCACACTACAGGACTTCTTTCTCTGGGGCAACAAGAAAAAAACAAGTGTATTCTTCCTCTGGTTGCCTCGGAGATGGAACGTAATTCAAATAATTCATGCGGCGGCCATAGTGATACAGAACACACCTTACATTTTCCAGCGAACACGTGAATCTCTACTACGAAGATATCGGATCTGCAATGAGGCTATTGGTGATTATTTTGGACATTTATTGTATTTTACAAATTAAAATAGCGCAAAACATGTAGCATTGTTTTATTTTCAAACACACCCATGGCCATTAGTCACTGAAATATGAGTTTACGATACATGGTTATTTAACAAAATGTATTTGTTTTGGTCTCCTCCATCATCTCTACCAGTTTGGGCACTGGATTTTTGAACAACCTGCCTTCGATATTCACTACTCTCTTCGTATATCATTGGTCCAAAACGATTCTTGAAAACTGTATTCTCAAATACTTTTAGCCTTTTCTTCTCCCTTAAATTAAGAGTCCGTTTTTCGCATCCATGAAATATAACAGGAAGAATAACGGTTATATATTTTTAAGTTGAACTTTTTTTAGAGAAGTTTGAATGACGGAAATACATATAATGTACAATAGCATGCGTTTCCATAAATTAGCCTACGTTTAATTTCTTTGTGCACCTCATTCCTGTTTGTAGGCTAATTATAGTTCCTAGATATTTCGGTTCACCCGCTTATTAAAAATTACTCCCTCATTTGTTATTAACTGTCATCATACAATAACTTTCGCTGTCGAGTTATTCGTTCAACAGCGGCGCGCGATATCAACCGATGATAACCGAAGTCTCAGCACTGTGCCCTACTTCAATCCCAATCATGGGAGCGCGGGAGTCATTCAGTCAACCTCACAACTGTTTTGTTTGACAATGGTCGTGCTTTGAAGTACTTCATATGAAATTTTATTTTTATATTAGTACTAAAAGTGTTATTGTGCTTGGTATTAAAAAATTAAATACTTAAATGGTTTGATTTTCCAGTTCTATATATTATTAAAAACAGCAAATTATATATTCTGTTTCGGAAGATGAGTTAATTTCTACGGCCGCCGTGGAGCAGGGGATATTGCTTTCGATTACCCGGGAAATTTAGTATCAGCGAAAGGCACTGTATAATGTACATATTTGTATGTGTGACTAAATCCTATATTTAGTTTTATTGGTATTAATTTCCAGCTCAATTTCTTATTATTGTTTTATAGAATATGTGTGTCAGTTTTTAGTATATCCTCGCTAATAACTAATTATTAATACTAGTTACATGATCATCGTATACCAAGAAGTGATCAATACCATTGAGTTGTACGGCCTTTGTATTCTCTAAGGACATAATTGCATGCACTAATACAAATCCGATACTACAGGATGTCCACAAAGCCCTGCTACCAAAACAATGCAACTTAGCTCGTAAACTATTTGAGATAGACACATGCGGTTTTTTGCAACGACTTCTACATATCTCAAAGTTTTGTTTACATCTGTTGCAGACAATGGCGACATCACAGGAAAAGGCCCAATGTGTATGGTAGTATGCTGAGTCTCGTAAATCACCAGTAATTGTTCAGCTAAATTTCCGCCAGCAATATTAAAACGTTCCTCCATCCAAATAATTCACAATTAGATGGGCCCAGCGACTGGCAGTGTAATGGACTTGCCATGGAGTAGACGATCAGGTCTGAGCCAAGAAACTATCAAAAATGTGCAACTTGCATTTCAACTCAGACCTCAAAAATCGGTTGGTCGTGCTTCACGGGAACTGCATTTACCACAATCAACCATTCGTAAAGTCCTCCATAAGCGGCTACATCTTCATGCCTATAAAGTGCAAATTACAAAAGAGTTGCTGCCAACTGACTTCCCTCTGCGTACTGAATTTGATAATTCCATGCTGAACGCAATTGACGAAGACAATGAGTACCTGCAGAGGGTAATGTTCTCTGATGAAGCGACTTTCTTTGTGTCTGGACATGTTAACCGCCATAACATTCGGATATGAGGGTACTGGTGATTTACCAGACTCAGCATACGACCTTACACATTGGGCCTTTTCCTATGGTATCATCATTGTGTTTAAATCACAATCTGCAACAAATGCAAACAAAATCTCGGGAGATATAGAATATATTTAAAAAAACCGCATGTCTCTATCTGGAATAGTTTACGAGCTAAGTTACTTTGTTTTGGTAGCAGGACATTGTGGACATCCTGTATATTTAGTAGGCTAGTCGATTTACTGAACTATCCAGGAAAAAATCACATGAAATTCGTTACTTACACGCTTTATATTAGCTTTATCTGTATCTATCTATCTATGTAACGGAATCTTTCAACGCGATTTTCACCCACTTGAAATCATTGGATCGATTTGAAATTTTGTACACTTGTACAGAACCCGTGACAATGCAATAATTTCATATTTATTTTCTAAACTCCTGGCCATAATCATCAGAAAATCAAAAAAAGTGTTTTTGTATCAATGTAACGGAATCTTTCAACGCGATTTTCACCCACTTAGAAACATTGGGTCGACTTGAAACTTTGTATACGTGTAGAGGACCGAAACTTTGTATACGTGTAGAGGACCCGTGACAATACAATTCTTTCATATTTTGTTTCTAAAATCCTGGCCAGAATCATCCGAAAATCAAAAAATGAAAACTAGTATAATAGATTGCGGACTTGTCGACTTTTTAGTCAATCGTTGTAAGAGCTCAGTTGGTAGAGCAGTGAACTCTTAGTGGTATATAATTTCAGTAATCCATAGGTCACTGGTTCAAATCCGGCTGGGGTTTTTTTTATAGAAGAGTATTACTTTTAGCTCATACTACAATAGTATCGAATTTAAAGATATTTACATTTTTATCTTATTCTGTAAAATATTAAAACTAAAAAATAAAAAATAAAAAATAGTTTTAAGAAACTAAAAGAACACGCTTTATTAGAAAACTAAAAATTGAAAAATAATTTTAATATCCAATACGCTTGGGATAAAATTAAAGTGGTCAACAAAAAAAGTCATCTCCAACACATATAGAATAAAACTAGAGTTATCAACAAAAATAAAATAATTTTACCATCAAAAGCGTGGGGTGTTTTTTATGATTTTTACATTTTCTTCTTAGAGAGCTTACTTTTACCAATATCTGTTTATTATCAAATATATTAATTGATATAGAGCACCCCACGCTTTTGATGGTAAAATTATTTTCTTTTTGTTCATAACTCTAGTTTTATTCTATATGTGTTGGAGATGATTTTTTTTGTTGATCACTTTAATTTTATCCCAAGCGTATTGGATATTAAAATTATTTTTCATTTTTTTAGTTTTCTAATAAAGCGTGTTCTTTTAGTTTTTTAAAACTATTATTTATTAATTATATTAAAATTCATAGTATTCTACTAGTACAGACGGGTCACGATTTAAATACTACAAGCAGTAGACAATGTTCTAAAAATTATACATTTTCTACCCAAATTGACAAGGAAGACAGCCGAACATTAACCTTCATAAAATATCCCATCTCTATCTCTCTCTCTCTCTAGTGACGCAACAATCGCCTAACATTAGAATCTGAAGGTCTGCGTGCCTGGGAGTTTAATTTGTCTGAAAGGTTCAATTATATTCTGTCTACATAACTATATTTTTCTCTTTCGTACACTTCTTCCTTGCAATAGTGCAGGAAAAGTTACATTTGTCATTTCCTTTCATTCTCTCTCGCTGTCTATATCTTTCTCCCTCCTTATTTCTATTTTCATTAGTTATCATTTCCCATGTAGATAACGCATGCTTCATGAGCCTCACAGGGACACGATTTGTGGAGAGGAATATTAACACTCGCCCGTGTATAAACGTCTCTTCTCCAAACATGAACATCAAGGTCGCTCAACATCGGCTCCAGGTTGATAAAACAGCTATAAGGGATGGGAGACCCGAAATGCTGACCACATGTCACGCCTATACTCGTTGGATTGATCGTATACCATTATAATTAAGAATGTAGATGTGAGGCCAGCAATCGGCTGGTTGTAGAAGCACCTTCAAGGCCTGATGACCCATGATTTTCTTTACAATTGAGGAAAAGCAGGAAACATCTTTAAGTTGTCGATACAATGATTTCCGAATGTGAGTCTCAAACGCTACCGTTTCAGCTAACTCGATTTTTCAATTCTAACATATGTTTTGCTACAAAACACTGAATAGTTTAAAATATTAATACTTGTAAAATTCATTGTGGAACACCGTTGAAGTTATGTAAAATAATGTTAAAATGTTAAAAAAGATACCTAATACAAGTCTTCCTCAACTAAATAAACTTCTGTTTAAAAAAGCTTCATCAAGTAGTTACAGTAATGAAGGCCTTTCAATATCAAATTTTATCTTCTGCATTATATGTAGTACTTTTCTATTTAGTACCATTTAGTAGTAGTAGTAGTAATAGTAGTAGTAGTAGTAGTAGTAGTAGTAGAAGTAGTAGTAGTAGTAGTAGTAGAAGTAGTAGTAGTATAAGAACAAGAAGTAGAAGAAGAATATGTACATAATTATTAAACCTCGGATTTAAGGTTGTATGCCTATTTTTCTTGAAAGAATACATAGAATCTAATTATGTAGGTAGATACCTAATCATATATTCTAGGTACTAAGAAACCGAGTTCTATTAATTATATTAATAAAAACACATTATTAATAATACAATCTACAATTGAACCCGATATCTCCATGCTCGCCATACATTGTGAAAGAAATAGCTAATGTTTGCTTAATATATCATATGCACATTTGTTTTTAATTTTCAGAAAAATATGTCAGAATAACGTGAATATAATTTTATACAACTTACAGTGTCAAAATGGTCCACCACTATGGTGTTGGAGTAGACTCGCTGCCTCGTACCGAGCCCGGGTTCGAACCCCGGTCGGGACAAGTTTCTTGGGTGATTTTTTGTTTTAATTTTATCCTCAACTGTAAGACTAATGTCCGGAAACTTGAATACACAAACTGTCCCCGAATATAATGTGGTCATCATCATATTAGTCATGTTGGATATGATTGCGTGTGTGATTTTATGTTTCATCTTACATTGCGTTGTCTCGGAGGAGGCCCTCAATGTCGTTGCATGGTCAAAAAAGTGTGTGTGTGATCTAACTAACTAACTCGCTGGCACTATCGAACCCGTAGGTTCATGGTCACGAGGACATAAGCTCTCCATACATCCTTATTCTGATCTAATGCTTTCCAATCATCCCCTGTATAATCTACTTCCCTCAAATCATAGTTAATGTTATACTCCCACCTCATTCTTGTCTACCAATTAGGCATTTTCCCTCTGGTTTTCTTACAAGAAGCTTCCATGCATATCTTTAATTCCCCATACGTGCAACATGTCTTGCCCATCGCGGCCTACGAGACTTAACTGCTCTTATTATATCTGGCTTCCTATAAAGATCATGCAGTTCATTGTTATGTAGCCTTCTACATTCACCTGTCTGTTCATCTCTCTTTGGTCCAAAAATGTTCCTAAGAACTTTATTCTCAAATACTCGTAACGTGCTTTCCTCCCTTAAAGTAAGAGTTGATGTATCGTATCCATATAATATAACTGGTAGAATAACTGTTTTAGCTTTCCTCCGGAAAATGGGGCACGCCGTAGCGTAGTGGTTAAGGCACTGAGCTACAAGCCAGAGGGTCGAGGGTTCAAGTCCCGTTGGGGTCAGGATTTTTAAACTGACCCAAACCCTCTGGCGGCACTATGGCCCTGAGGTCGACTCAGCCTCTAAGAGAAATGAGTACCAGACACTTGTTCTGGGGGTAAAGGCTGCCGTCACGCAGGGCTGACAACCCGGCTGACATAAAGTGCCGATTGTCTAGAAAAAGTGGGAGCCTTAACCTCCTACTACCCCAAGGGCCTCCGGGACTGTTGTGGGATCACTTTACTTTACTTTACTTTTACTTTTACTTTCCTCCGGAAAATTTTACCCAATCAAACCCATGTCCTCATTTCTTGACGCTTGTATTTTTACGGTGAAAGATAGTCACTCTTTCGACCAAGGTACTTTTTTCGTCTGGTTTGTCACCTTCGATCAGTCCGGCATGGGTAACCCTATCTGCAGCAATGCTACCGCCGACATAGCTCTCGGGATCACTTAAGCACGCAAGCCACTCGACCATGACAAGGTAAAGATACCATGGAGTGATGTGGGTGATCTACAATTTAAAATCCCTCTCCCGACAAATCGTGTCACTGTAACGCTTCGGGTGACGTGTGGCATGTAAAGGACCTGTAATGTGAGAGGTTAAACTTAGTTAAAGAAGACGATGAAATCTGTGTTTTTAGAAACTAAAAACTCAAGCTATATTGATTATATTATTCCAAAAAAATGTACAAATAATACCATCTACAATTGATCCTGTGAACTGCAAGCTGGACCAAAATAAAATTTTCAGCGTTCATCGTTTGTACTTTTGGTAAAATAAATCCCGTTTGCGTAACATATCATAAATACAATTGTTTTATATTTTCAGTAAAATGTGTCAGAATAACGTAAATATAATTTTACACTTGTTAAAGTTTCAAAGTATAATTGTACGTAATTAGAGTTACTCATTAAATTTTATGTTAAATAATGAAGCAAAACTGGTTGCAAGAGTTTAATTTATCGAACATATCAGAGTTAAATTTGCCACGTAATATATCCAGGTTATTAATACGTAATACAAGTTCACTATAAATTCAATTCGGTACATGATGAAATGCATTAATCATAACAAAAAATATATTTGTAATCACTAGAGTTACTGGTTAAAATAGCTCGAAGGATTCATGTAAATTAAGTTAATAATAATTGTATTTGAATTTTTATGCTTACAATAGATCATTTATAGGAAGATAAATAATATTATAAGGGGGGGCTACACCTTTAGCCATTAAAAATATGGCATATTTCAATTTTATTTTCTCAGCAACAATGCTGATTACAGAAATGACATATGGTATGTGACATGTATATTACAATATGAGCAGGTTGTGTACATGAGTACAATCTAATTTTAGTCGTTATGGTTAATTAAATATTCAAAATGTCAGCTGAAAATATTGCATTGTCTTGCAGTTTCCCTGATAATTTTCCTAAATTTCAATATATTTTAATGATTCTTGTTTTATTTTACTCATTAATGGAGTAGCTACAAACTATACTACAATTCTTTAATTACATAGAGTGTAAATATTTTATTTTTCATTTTAAATTGATGCATACTCATTTTGTTAAAATTAATAATAAATGTATTTTTAAATACAATATAATAGACACATTACTAATTGTAGTATATTTGGTCATCTCTGTAAACTACATATGCATGATAAATTTCATCTCAATATTTTGAAATCTTTGGGAGTTATCAGGGAAACCGTATTAAAAAAAAATAAGTTATGGAAAATAAGCGACAAACTTCCCGAAGATGTAGGTACCTTCTAAAATTAAAGGGCTCACGCGAGTGACAGCATTGCACATTTTTAAACATAACTCCAAAAATAATAGAGATATGAATGAAAATATTTCACTAATTTAAAGATCAAGTCTCAATCTATATGAAAAAAAGTTGAAAATTGCATTTTTTTTACTCTCAAAGGTGTAGGTTCTCCCTTAATAGAATAACTCTTTTTGTTAGTGTATTTATTTAGAAAACATGGAGAAATATACCTACTTTAAAAATGCAAGATAATATTTGGTTGATGTATTAGTCACAATACATTTTTATATAAAATTAATTCTTGTAAGGCACAGCCCTCTTCGGTGTGTTTAATACATTCTAAACTTTCGTAGGCCTTTCACAAACCGGTTACATTCTCAGCACACAATTCTTAAGTTGACAGAAAGGGCTACATGATTTAAAAAATGTTTAATCAAATCCACTACTACTATACTTGACAGGAATTAATTGTATAATTTTCATTAAATAACTTAGTGTAATATCCAAGTGAGATAATTTCACGCAAAACTGAAGAAAATCTAATACAAAATTAATGTAAAAATTGATTTTACAAAAAAAAGTATAATTGGACGAATATTAAATAAGAACAAAATACGTATTTGACAAAATGTATAAAGAAAATATTCAACTACAGTAGATTATACCTATTGCGATACGAGTGTAATAAATGAGTTTAACGGAAACGGTCTCGTCTTTTCAATTTCCGAGATTTTGTAAAAACACTTAATTCAATGGTGTAACATACTACAGTATCGATATAAATTTGATTATATTAGTATAATTTATATATTAACTGAAATTTGTGTTTCTGTCTTTATTGCTAGACATTGAAAGTTGAATAATATGCACTTGTCGTTATGCGAACCGTAAGCTAAATACACTGCTCAAAAAATTAGGGGATATTGTAGAATAACCTATTAGACTATGTTTTTAGGAACAGTATTAGATGCAATCACTTTCTATTACTCCAAAAGAATGTAAACAAGAGTTTGAAGTCATTACGTAACCTCTGTACCACACCAGATGTCAAAGAGATCCTGATTAGGAATATGGCAAACAAACAAAGCAACATTAACATGGGTGAAAATGTTTCTTTAGTATGGTGTATGGTCTCCTCGAACGGCCAGCACTGCCTCACACCTGTGTGGCATTGATGCAATGAGGTTAGCAATGAGTTCTTGGGGGATACGTGGCCACTCTTCCATAAGAGCAATGTGCAGCTCTGGAACAGTTTTGGTAGGTGCTGGTCTGCCTGCAATGCGCCTGCCTAATGCATCCCACACATGCTCAATCGGATTTAAGTCCGGGGAGGAAGCTGGCCATTGCATACGCTCGATACCCTCCACTTCCAGCATGTCGTCCACCAAGCCAGCTCTGTGGCGTCGTGCATTATCGTCCGTAAAAAGAAAAGAATCACCTATGGCACCAGCATAAGGCACGATAAAAGGTCGGAGAATCTCGTCTCTATACCTTACCGCAGTCAAAGTACCACCTTGGATGACGTAGAGGTCCGTACGTCCACCACTACTGACTCCTGCCCACACCATCAATCCACCGCCACCATATGGGGATCTTTCACGTACAAAAGCTGGATTGTTTCGTGTCCCTTTTTCTCTCCAGATGAATACACGCCGACTATCACACTCCACGTTGAATCGCGACTCATCAGAAAAAAAGAACTGATCTCCATTCAGCATGCCTCCACCCACGATGTTCCTCCGCCCAGTTTCTGCGATCTCTACGGTGTTGTGGAGTTAACCTGGTACACACCAAGGGCCTACGGGCATAGAGACCACTTCCATGCAGTCTATTAGGGACAGTTTGAGTTGACACCCTGCGTCCTGTTGCTGTTTGAAGTGTATTTCACAGTTGAGTTGCATTCTGCTGTCTATTCCGACGGGCTGTTAACAAGAGGTAACGGTCATCCCTTGCTGTTGTTGCCCTTGGTCGAACTTGTCCGGCTCTTCTGTGAACAGTATGTTCTTTGAAAATGATTCCAAAGTCTGGAAATCACGCTTTGAGATACCCCAATGGCTTCTGCCACCTCTTGTTGTGTCTGTCCAGCTTCCATCCTTCCTATGGCCCTCCAAGCCATTGATTCAGGTAAATCATGTTGTCGAGGCATCACTGTCCCTAAGGCAAGTCATTCACTAACTGAAAATTGGACTGGATTTAAAAACAGCAACAAAACATTCACCCCCACACCGCCCTTTCACATCAACAGTACAGACACTGCCCTCTGGTGTGGAACCGAGGTTACGTAACAACTTCAAACTTTTATTTACATTATCTTGGATTAATAGAAAGTGATTGCATCTAATACTATTCCAAAAAAACATAGTCTTAATAGGTTATTCTACAATATCCCCTAATTTTTTTGAGCAGTGTAGTAATCAATAAAAAATCCCAGTAAGTAAAGTAGCACTAGTATTACGGATTGCATTGCTTTAAGTTCCAAGACAAAGTTCAAAGTACAGAAAATTGTTTATATCGTCAAAAATATATAATGTGAATTTATTTACGTACAGATTGGCATATTAATTTTCCAATTTTGTCTTCAAGATTAAACAAGGAATATATAAGAGAAAGTTTAAAAGGTAGGCCTTTAAATAAAATTTAGATATTCTAAATACATTTCATAAAATATAATCACTAAATACATTCTCACTTGACGTCCCAACTCCCTAAAAAAATTAAACTGAAAATATATAAAACTATTATTCTACTAGTTATATTATATGAGTCCACCGCTGTGGTCTCGAGGTAGCGTGCTGCCTTGTCATGCAGCGAGCCCGGGTTCGATCCCCGGTCGGGGCAGTTTTTCTGGGTGAGGTTTTTATCGGTGTTTTTCCTCACCTTTCAGACAAATGTCAGGAAAACTTTAAGGTCCAAACGGTCCCCGAAATCATATGGCCATCATCATCATCATCCTTATCATTATCATCATCATCCTTCACCGGTGTGGAAAGCAACGGGAAGCTACCACACCTACAATTCCCTAGTAAAGCTGCAAGCATAGCATGAAAATGCTATGATTGCAGTGAAGGACCTGCCTTCGGGCAGAATTACTATGGATGAATATTATATGAATGCAAAACAAGGACTCTTACTTTACGAGTATTTGACAATGAAGTTTTTAGGAAAATTTTTGGACAAAGAGAGACAAACAGACAAGATGAATGGAGAAGACTTACATAAAAGTGAACTACATGGCCTTTATAGGAAGCCAGATATAATAAGAACAATAAAGTGTAATAGACTGCGATGGGCAGGACATTTGCCACGAATGGGGAATGAAAGAGGTGCATGGAAGTTTCTTGCAGGAAAACCAGAGGGAAATCGCCCAGTTGGTAGACCAATGAGGTGGGAGAATAATATTAACTATGATTTGAGGAAGTAAATTATATAGGGAATGATTGGAAAACATTAGCTCAGGATAGGGATGTATGGATACCTTATGTCCGCGCAGCCATGAACATATGGGTTCGATAGTGCCAGTGATTTTGTTAGTTAAGTACATTCTCATACAAACGTGCGTTGTACATTCTTTTTGAGCGATGGTGTTTTAAAAATTATAAATAACAGTAAAATAATATCTTTGTTGGAAATATTTTGCGTTCATTATAAACAATTGACTAACGTTAACAGTGTGGGCAATATTTATTAGTTGAAACAACAGGAGGCCGCAAGAGCAATTTAACAATTTATTGATAAAATGGCGGCAAGTGCGTATTTACTGTTTTATATTGTTTCAAATAAAGTTCAATTCATTTAAAATGCAGTGATGTGTTTCGAATAATGTATATTAACACAAACTTTTGGATTTTTTTTTGTATATGCATTGTATGTAGTAGGCCTATACATATTGGAAAGTGGTTTTACTTCACACGCAAGTGTTTATATTATGTAATCTGGGCCCATGCCTTCCACCGTAATATTACAGAATAGCTATTTTCATTACAGTATAGTTATTTAGGTTGGCAACCCCGAAATGTAGGAAGTTGAACTTTCAATCATGGTGGTCATTGCTGTAAGTACGACAAAACGCACTATCGCGCAAAAAACAAGCTTTTCATTAGAATGATTGATGTGTAGAAATAAGATTAGAACACAATTTGCGTATATAATCTAAGTATAAAGCGTGAGCTCACCACATTTGTAGAAATATATTTCATCGCTCCTTTTGAGGATTTATTCTAAAGAAATCTTTAAATTACGATGCGATCTTCACAGTAGTCTCCCGCTTCAATATTTTAATGTCAATATCATGAATAAAAGAATAAATTGTGAAAAGAAGGATGGATGGATTTGAGAAGAAGCTGCGCTTGGAAGGATTATAAATAAGTAGTGATGAGAACTGAAACTGATTTCCTTTGATAGATTAACTGTCAAATTAGTCCCGGCTCAAGCAGAGCTTCTTTCAAAGGACGATGGTTTCCTCTCCGTAAAGGACGCAAAGTTCTTCATAAAGATTTAATGCTGGGAATAGAAACTGAATCTTATACCAAATCGAATGTGCCTGTTTACCGCAAGATATCGATCAGATATTCCAATATCTGTTGCCATGCTATGTGAAGCCAGTAATATCTAACAGGAAAACGTAATCCACGGAAAAAATAAATACATGTTTCATGAGAAAGGCTCCATGCCGAACTGATCCACTTCAAATCGATTATTTAACACACAGACACACACACACATACAAACACACAAGGCGAAGATTTCTTCAGAAATATTAATCGCAGGTAAATAGATTATAGATTTATTTAGCCTAGTGGAGTTACGGCCCTGTGGCCACATCTTCCACTCACCAGGACAAACATACATTACATCATCATCATCATCATCATAGTACATTCACGAATTTAGGCCATTTGTTGACCTGTTTCGGCCTCAAGAGAAACACCATCCAGAAGTCTTTTGAGTGGACGTCCTGGTCTTCTTCTTCCTGCGGGTTGATATCTTAACATTAGTTTGGGTATTCTGTGATCTTCCATTCGATGAACATGTTGTATCCATCTTGACTTATAATCAGAAATTTTGTTTTCTAAAGATTCCATGTGTAATTCTTCTAAGATGTCTTCATTTTTTTTGTGATCTAGTAGTGTGTATCCTGCAGTCCTCCGAAGATATCTCATTTCAGCAGATCTAAGTCTCTGTATATCCTTCTGTTTCAACGTCCATACTTCGCTACATACATTACATATAAATACAAAAAATTACAA